>JAJIYU010005219.1:0-22842 GCA_030144865.1 Tinospora cordifolia
ATACTTTATACACATACTTTTCTATATTAATATCATACTAAAAATACTATTTTCTTATTCAAATAGAGAAGCATATATTTACCCAACAATTCTATATGTCTAATATTAATCGATGTATATTCCTTTATACTTCTATACTAACTAATTAATTGCATACCAATGACAAATATATATATGTGTTTATATATAAATATATATGTATGTGTGTTTTAAACTCAAATTTCGATTATTATGTCACTAAAATTTCAGGTATTACGTCACTAAAATTTCAGGTATTACATAATGCCAACAATAAAGCTGATAAAACATTAGTAATGTTGACAATAACGCCAATAAAACAGTGTCGTCGACAGCAATGCCGACAGTTGTGCCAATAAAATAGTAATAATGCCAACAATAACGTTGATAAAACAATGATGTTGACAACAATGTCGACAATTGTGTCGATAAATAGTAATAATGTCGACAATAATGCCGATAAAATAGTGTCGTTGACAGCTATGCCGATAGTTGTGCCAATAAAACAGTAATAATGTTGACAATAATGCCAATATATAGTAATGCCGCTATAATAGTAATATCAATATTGTTCTTGTCCCCCTCTCTTATAAATTTCCAGCCCATTTGCACCTTTCATCATTTTGATCACTCTTTACTCTTGCTCTACGAAAATGTTCTTCTTCCCTTTTATCTCAGTTATGGTTTCCTTGCCATCTGCGTCTGGTAATTCCTCTACTCCTCCGGTGCGCTCTACCACCATCTTGGTGCCGAAGCCATCAAGGTTCAAAATGTTGGCTCCTAAGTCTGTTCATCCACCACCGGTGCAAATCGACTCGAATTCTTCAGATGATGATCTTCCACTTGCGAGTTTCCTCGCGCGAAAGTCTCAGGTGTCTCAATTCTAGTCAAAATCGCCTCCTAAAGGTAAGAATCCTTTATCCTCTCGATCTACTCTTTCTGATTCATCCCTGTCTCTCTAGCAAAATCGAAAGTTCCAGTCACTGACCCGATGTACTCTGAAGCTCCTCCACCTCCTTCAACAATATCAAGCTCAAAGAAACTTAGAGAAATTTTTGAGATCTATGAAATTCAAGAAACTAGTGGGTCTTCTCAAGTGAACCTTTCTCCAATCCAACCTACAACGACTACAGCTCAAACTAGTGGCTCTAGTAATCAAAAGGTCATCAGAGAGTATAGTAGAAAGAATTTAGGAAGGTTTCTTGGTGTAAGGAGGCGGCTTGGGGGAAGATATGTTGCAGAGCTTTGTACAACAAAGGGCAAACGCTGGCTTGGAACTTTTGCTGCTGACCTTGAAGCTGCTCTTGCTTATAACAAAGCTGTTTTCTCCCTAAGGGGCTCCCAAACCAGAACCAATTTCTTTTACAGTCAAAATTCTGCTTTTATCTCTTTTCTTTCACTTCCTGTCAATGATGCCAGTACTAACACTTCTAATACTACTAGTACTAATGTTAGTAGTACTAATATTTTGTTGTCACCCATTCCATCTATTTTTGATACGTGTGGTGTTGTTTCATCAAATGGGTCGACTTCATATGACAACAAAAACATCAATAACTTCTTTTGCTCCAATGATTCAAGATTTAGGCACTTGGGGAGCATAGTTCCTGAGAGTTGCTTAAGGCCATCTTCCAACTCAAACTCAAATCTCATTGATTTTGATCCTTTTACTACTACTAGCCTGGTCACCCTGACAATGTTCTTGTATCTGATCTTAATGATTCAAATAATACTGGGTCTTTATTAGAATCATATTTGATGTCGAATAATGCAGGGTTGTCATCCAGGTATATAGAAGAGCTGGATCATGGGATGTTATGGGCTAGTGGGCAATTGTCGTTGCCATCATCTTTATTATCATCATGAGATGTTAATATTATTGATGAAGCAACTAATGATCTCAGCATTGGTCCTCAAATGTCTGAAAGTGGATGCATGGAAGATCTCTTTCCAGTGAGTCAAGATCTTGGTCTTGGAGACTATATGTCTCATTAGTAGCAGCAACCCTCTTTATGGAAGAAGAAGAAGAAGAAGAATTGTTTGGCTTGTTTCATTGAGAGAGGCTAAAGTTATCATATCAACTTTGGTCTTGTCTCAGCTTGTAATGTTTTTCTTTTTTTTCGTGCATTGATCTCTATGTAATCTTTCTCAAAAAAAAAAAAAACAAATTGAGAGATCAAATGTTTTTTTTTCATCATTATTATTATTATTATCACTTTTATTACTGTAAATGGTGTGTTGGAAGGAGATACTAAGGATAAAACATAGTAAATAAGCTACAATAACCTAGACTATTCAATCCCATCAAGATCTTGAGCAGGGCAATCTGAGGCACATGATCATCAACGTTGGGTTGATGGAATTGTCCAACTTCTTACTTTTCTAGAATAGTAAATGAAGTAAATTGCCCAAGGTTTTCAAATTAGTCCAACTTTGTACCTTTTTAAAGTTTGAACCCCTTCAAGACATTAAATGTTTTTTCAGACTAGAGAAAATGACTATCCTTTCTTTAGTCAATTGTCATGTTTATTTTATCAGGTTTTCGTTCCTTCCGTACTAATGTGACGCTATATTTATGTTTCTAAGTTCTCGATTTATTTTGTGGCCTATCAGTTTATGCTTCTAAGTTCTATTTTGAGGATTTTCAGAATCCTCTAATGTCGTTGGGTATAAGATTTGGTTTCATGATCACAATACATGTGATATACATATTTTATGAAATTTAGATAAATAAAGCACGCATTCAAAACAATTAGGCATTCATACAATCATACATGTTCATGCTAGCATAGTGAAATTCTAGGCTTCCGCTTATGCCTCAGGTTTGTGTGTCCCATACCACCCTTGCCCTTCATCATAGACTTCTACTCAAAGATTTCACTTCACCCATTCAATTTCGCAAATGTCTCTATTTCTAAGGTTTCCCAAGCCTCACTATACTTGATTGTCCCATACCAGCCAAGCATAGGAAAACAAGTTTGTCCAAAGCCACCAATCATTCACCAAACATGGTCCGTCATTTTCTGAGTTCAGGATTCCTCTACATCCCTAAATCCTATGCGTCCCATATCACATAGAAACCAAAGATACAGGATCACAAGCTTTTGGATCGAGAAATCGATGTGCCGGGGTTCAAACTTAACATCCAGATTCAAACTTCGTGTTCCTAATCAAGACCCAGCAACAACACCTGCGATGGGGGCGGGCGACAATATCACCAGTAGTAGCACGGTTCTAGTAGCAGCATTAAATAGCGGCATAAGTAGTCGAACATGAGTAGCAGCCCCTCTCAACATCTTACTCATAAATGCGGCTGTTCTTGTTGTTGATCATTCTTCATCACTGCAGCCTTGAATCTCTTTCTCAATTCAACATTAATAAGGGTTCAGCTTTAGAATACATCGAGTCTAAATAATTGGGGGATCCAATATACCTTCATGGAGCGGATGATCCCGATCTGCTGTCCTGACCAAACAAGTGTTTCATTTTCACACGTTATTAGTCTCTAGCCTATGCCCTAAAAGCTTTTATTTATGATCCACTGTGCCACCCTTAGCAACATCCAAGTTTCTACCTAAGGTCTCTTTCTTAGACCTAGGGTTTCAAATCCTCGTTAAAAGGTTCTTTTGTCAAATTGACAACATTGATTTATTCTTGATACTACCTTTGACATCTATTTTAAACTGTAGTAAGTTCTTTGCCCTTAATTACCACCTCTTGGTTTTTTTTTTATAGAAAATAAGTGTGTTCTTCAACTTCAACTACTTGTATGAACTGGTGGGACAACCTCCAGATCGAACGGCGAGACCGAAGTTTACTTAGCAACCGTGCTTTCTAGAACAGGATAACCCATCTCCCTTTCAATGTTTAGCTTTACTCGGGACAAGACTTACCCACTATCAGCTCAACTCGTAATCTTGGTATCCAAACAAAACAATTAGAAAACATATATATATATATATATATATTATAGTTTTAATAAATTTTTTTAAAATGATTTTAATTTCCAAAACAAGAGGTAGGGCTTTCTATATTAATTAGAATTAAAGGACTTACTTGATCAGCAAAATTTTTTTTCTAATCCTTGCCCAAGGCATCTACTACTTAGGCTCTGATACCACCTTTCTAACACCCAACTCCCGAATCTGTCATATACGTCATAGGTGACATGGTTGTCTCGTAGCTTGAGGCGTCATTACCTTCGAGTGCAATCAATCCTGCTTTCTATCTAAGAACTGGAGATAGTGCTTTTTCTTTACATCATTTATCACATTTGTTGGTTTCACCAGATTATATTCCAAGGTACAAACTAAAGTATAAATACAGATGTTTAGAAACAGAACAACAATAATCTTGGGATTACATAATAATTGAAGACATTAATTTATGATTAATCTTGTGGGCCCCATAGCCAACTTTTGATAATACAAATACTAGCCGGCCTAATGACCAACTTCTAACATGATCAAATATGGTGGGTCACAAGCCCTACAATTGAAAATAACAATTAAAGTTTATTTATTTACATTCATGTGCCAAAACAACGTCTTCAATAGATACCTGAAAAAGAGTGAGTAGGGTGAGCTCAAGAGCCCAGTGAATCATACACAGTACGTCAATAGCATTATTTAAATCAAACACTGAACATGCAAACACTTATCATTCATTCGGCGTTTCAAACATTTATTTATCAACAGTCGTTAATGTAATACCCAAAAATTTTGTGAAATAATTAAAGATAAATAAGTTTGAGGAAAATAAATAAAATAAGTCAAATAGATTAATTTCAAAGATTTTAAGAAATTTTGGGTGCAAATGGTGGGTTGGCACATGAAAAATAATTTATATTGGAGATATAATAAAAATTAGGATAATTAAATAAAAATTACAATTTTAGTGGAATTAATTATGAAATTTAAGGAATTGCTTAAGAAATAAATAGAAATAAAATGTTTACACATATTGGCTAATATGTGTATGAATAAGGTATGTGTTAGCACCATAAATGTTAATACTACATATTATAGGAATATGTGCAATTAAATAAAAATGTAGTGTACATGTATTTTAAAAATAAATCAAACATTATATAAGTATTAATTAATAATTACATAATTTATTATCTGAAAAAGAAATATGAAAAAAAAATACATGGAAATGGAAAATATTAATTATTTAATTAATAGCATTAAAAATATTAAAGAAATAGAAATATATAAAATAAATGCAATATTAAATAATTAGAAATGAGAAAATTTTAGCAAATTATCAAAATGGAAGGGAATATACAAGAAAATCAAATTTTTATCAATTAGGAAGTGTCTAATTGACAAAAATTTGGATTATAGAAGCTTTAGAAAGTGATTTGGTAATTAGAAACTGCATCCAACGGTCCAAACTCAATCTGTTCGATCCAACAAATGAGATCAAAGCCCTAAACGACGTTCAGGAGCACCGAATCATGTAGATCCAACGGCCAAAAATCGATCATCCAAATCCAACGGCCCGGATCAAGAATCAGAATCGGAGATCGCGAACACACCGCGATCGAGGAGAATTGGATGGCTCAAAACGATCAAGCCTAATCGAACGGATAGGATGCATTTCGTTGATTGCGAACCCGATCCGCACACAGTATCCGATGATCATCCGATAGCCCAGATAGCCGCGTCCCTCCGATAGCTCAATGGTAGTGGATGTTGCAAGAACAATGTATTTATCCCCTAGGTCATGGGTTCAAAACTCCACAGAGGCGAAATAAAATCCCAGGGGGGGACAGTACCTTGTGAGTGACACGCCATGATGTGGGCCCTACGACGTGGGTAAGAGTCCCGGTAGGATTCCCAGTGGGTGTTACAATAAAAAGGCGCCTTTTTATTGTAACACCCACCGAGAATCCTACCGGGACCCATACCCACGTCGTAAGACCCACGTCGTAGGGCCCACATCATGGCGTGTCACTCATAAGGTACTGTTCCCTGCCCCCTGGAGTTTTCTTTCGCCTCTGCGGAGATTCGAACCTAAGACCTAGGGCTCAAGTACTTATTTCTTTCATCATCTGCTACCATTAAGCCATTTAGCTCAATGGTAGCGGATGATGAAAGAAATAAGTACTTGAGCCCTAGGTCTTAGGTTCGAATCTCCACGGAGGCGAAAGAAAACTCCAGGGGGCAGGGAACAGTACCTTGTGAGTGACACGCCATGACGTGGGCCCTACGACGTCGGTATGAGTCCCGATAGGATTCCCGGTGGGTGTTACAGTTAATTAGACTTAAAAAGTTAACCATTGTGTTCCAAGATCTGGGGAGAAAAATCAATCTTAAAACTCAAACCCTTCCCTGTGAAGTGGGATCATTCTTGAAACTCAGTCCATTCTGGTGTCAATCTTGACAACCAGTTTAATTCTACATGAAACACACACGAAGGAAGTCTGTCCCCGCACTGGTATATGGTTGAAATCTTTATTTAATCTTATTTTTATGTACACAGCATAATGAATATTTCATCAATATTTAAACATTTCATTAGTATGACATCATAAATCAATATTTTCATAAATGAAAACAATGGCTTTCAATTTTTGATATAGAAGATCATACAAGATGCAACTACAAAGCATACTCTCTCGGTTATAAGCAATATAAATTAAAAAGAAAAGAGATCATTAAATCAATATTCTTGCATACTTCTAGGCATTCAAACAATGTAAACATCACATATTCAACATTAAAATTCAAATAATACTAGAGAGTAGAGTAATCACTTCCACCTTAATCTTTAAATTGTTATTCCCCCTTGTTTCGAGATTTCATCTATCAGTCTTCAGGATCTACATTTTGAAAATGTGATTCAATAACTATCCATGAACAGGACATATGTATAGTACCGTATATATGAACAGTACCATATATATGAATAGTGCTAAATAGTAACAGTAAACAATACCATATGAAAGTACCGTATATATGAACAGTAGACTGCGTATGCGTACTGAGATGAACAACAACATTTCCAATCTTAAATAGAGACTAGAGCAGAGTTATTATGCCTACTTTGATTAGAAGAACATTCCAATTACTTCAACAGTAGATCTTCACTATTGCTATGCAAAACCTGGGGTTTTCCCCTTCCTACTACTATATTTGCTGTCAAGAACAGCCGAGGAACAAGAGAAAAGAAGAGAGTAAGCAAGGAAATTATTTATTTCTTGCTGGAATGAATTTTTACAATGAAGGGGGGTTTATATAAATTTTTCTAGCAGAAAAAGACAAAACTGAACAGTAGCTAATAGTTTGCTATTGTAGCTACAGTGCCTGTTATTGTAGCTATAGTAACCGTCGAATCTTAATTTGTCTGCCGACAAAATTGTGATCGTATTTTTGAACAGTAATTTCTTTTATTCTAATTTCGGTTATTACTACACTAAAATTTCAGGTATTACGTTTGTTTCATTTCATTTTACCTCATTTCATTTATGTTTCTCAATTTTCACTCTCTTGAGAGATTTTTGAGCAATTAATTGGTTAATTGGACCCTTAAATGAACTGGTCTCATTTATCCTTATAATTCGATCATTTCATTTCATTTTTTACAAATCCTTTTCAGGGTATTACACTAACAAACAGAGTATTCCAGCAATATGTGGATCAATTAGTAGTGGTATTCGTGGATGATATCCTAATCTACTTTAGATCAGAAGTTGAACACATAGAGCACTTGAAGAGTGTGCTGGACACATTAAGGAGAAATGAGTTGTATGTTAAGTTCCACAAGTGTGAGTTCTAGATGAAGACAGTTAAGTTTCTTGGCCAAGTAATTTCAGCCCAGGGTTATTAGTCGATCTAGATAAAGTGGAGTCGGAAGCTAACTGGAAGCAACTAAAAATGCTGATAGAAATTAGAAGTTTCTTGGGTTTAGCAATATACTACCAAAGATTTATCTAAGACTTCTCCAAGCTAGCTGGGTCTTTGACTAAGATGACTAGTGAAGGAGAGAAGTTCATCTGAGATGAGAAGTGTGAGAAATCTTTCCAAGAGTTCAAGAAAAGGTTGGCTTCAGCTCCTATTTTAGTTACCCCTACTCATGGTGTGGGATACGTTATGTATACTGATGCCTCATAGAATGGATTGGGTGTTGTATTAATGCAAGAGGGGAAAGTCATTGCTTACGCCTCTTGACAACTAAAAATCCATTAACAAATTTATCCTATGCATGACCTGGAACTAGCTGCTATCATGTTTGCCTTAAAGATTTGGAGGCACTATCTCTACGGAAAGATATTCAACCTATTTTCAGATCATAAGAGCTTGAGGTATATCTATACATAGAAGGAATTGAATTTGAGACAGCGAAGATGGATGGAGTTTCTAAAGGACTATGACTTCGAACTCCACTACATCCAGAGGAAGCCTACGTTGTAGCCAATGCCATCAGTAGAAAGTTTGATAAGAGGAATGAGGATAAAGGGAAAATATATCAGCTCATTAGTAACTACAATTTGAGTGTAACTTCAGATGGTAAGCAAGCATACCTATGTGTAATGGTTTGCCAACAAAATCTCTTACAGCCGATAGAGATGAATAGAAACACGACAAGTGGATTGTGGACCTGATAGAAGGTGTCAAGCAAGGTAAACACACTGATTCCAGAGTTGATGCCGAAGGCACATTAAGACTTGGAGATAGAGTCTGCATACCAGAGAATGGGTAGAGTAGAAGGACTAAACTGGATGAAGCTCATCAGACTAAGTACACAATGCATTTAGGAGGTGATAAGATGTGCCAAAACCTAAAAAAGACTTATTGGTGGAGAGTATGAAGAGGGACATATCCAAGTATATCTCTATATGTTTGACTTGTTAGCAGGTGAAGGCTGAACATAAGAAACCCTCAGGGATGTTACAACCACTTTCGATCCCATGATGGAAGTAAGATAATATTGCAATGGATTTTGTTAGCGGCCCACTTAGGAATTTGAAGGGTGAAGACATAGTATGGGTGATTATAGATCGTTTCACAAAGGTAACTCATTTTCTACCCATCCAATCGACAAATATAGTTGGAAAACTAAGAAAACTGTATGTCAAGGAGATAGTGAGGCTACATGGTGTACCTAAGATCATTGTATCAGACAGAGATTCTAGATTCACATCTCAATTTTGGTAGATCCTACAGAAAGAGTTAGGCTGTAGATTCACCATGAACATTGCCTTCCATCCATAGACAGATGGGCAATTAGAGAAAGTAATAAAGATTTTGGAGGACATGTTGAGAGCTTGTGTACTTAGCATCAAGGAATTGGAGTAAATACTTGCACTTGGCGAAGTTCACCTACAATAACAGTTACCATGCGAGCATATCGATGGCTTCGTATGAAGCTCTCCATGGCAGACCCTATGTATCCCCATCTTGCTAGGTATATTTTGAGGATCATTTACTCACATGGCTAGATCTAGTACAAGAGATGAATGAACAGGTAAAATAGATCCAGAAGAGGCTAACTACATCTTAGGGCAAACAAAAGAGCTACGCAGATAAAAGGAGAAGGCTTTTAGAGTTCTAAGAGGGTGATAGAGTACTCCTTAGGATCAACTTTTAGAAGGGGATTCAATGTTTTGGGGCCAAAGGCAAACTATCACCAAGATTCATTGGTCCATTTGAAATACTCAGCCGAGTTGATGAATGTGCTTATGAGTTAGATCTACCAAACAAAATGTCCTTGATCTATAATGTATTCCATGTATCGATGCTGCGAAAGTACGAGCCGAACCCTTCTCACATCATACATTGGAGGAAATCAATCTCCAGGATGACCTTACTTACTAGAATCGGCCATCAGAATACTTGATCATAAAGTGCAGAGTCTCATAACCAAGGACATCCCTCTAGTCAAGGTTCTATGGAGACACCATGACCTGGAAGAGGCTACCTAGGAATTAGAGAGTGAAATGCGGAAGAAGTTCCTAAGCTTCTTTACCAGGAGTAGCTGATTGGATGGCATCGTATACGTATGTGATCCCTTTTAAATTTTGAGGACAAAATTCTTTTAAGGGGGATAGTATTGTAGTACCCTAAAAAGAATTGGGATTAAAAAAAATAAGGAATCCACACGACTATCGCAGTATCGGTTTGGGTACTACAGTAGTGTGTCATAGATTTGTGAAAATTGGGTTTTCGCATGGAAACCGTGGTACTGGGTCAAGTACTACAGTATTGCAATTGATTTTCATGATTTTGGACGCCAACGTGGTACAACGGTACCAAGAACAAGATACTGTGGTACAACAATTAGAAAACTCAAGATTTTGACCAAAGATGTGGTACCACATACCAAGACGCAGTCCTATGATTAGAAACCGTCCCAATAATGCGGTATTGGGACACGATATCGTAGTATTGCGATTGAAGATCATAAATAGAAGTTTTGGGCGTTGGGTATCTATATATATTAAAAGTACTGAAAACCCTAAATGCATCATTCTATGCCACAGCAAACCCTAGCCGTCTACTATTGATTTCCCCTTCTTCCCGACGCGTGTTCTGAATTGGATTCACCAAATTCCTACCTTCTTCTAACTGTCTTACAAACATTGATAAGAGGAAAGTTGCAAGAATAGTGAAGGCTTCAAACAGTTACAGCATTACGAGTGATCACATAGGCAAGGCACTAGTTTTATACTAAAACAATGCTACAGATCACTATTTCGACATGATGAATGTGAAACAAATAGAAGAGGAACAACAAATTGCAAGGCATAATGATCCCCTACCTGAATATTATTTGTTTGAGATCTGTAACATGATACAGTGACATAACACACATGGGAGAAATGAGGAACACACCACAAAGTGCGATTTTTGAGAGATCATGTGATTACTACGGTACTAAATGCAGTAATGCACTATGAACACAATGAACATTTTGATTTTCAAGCCTTTTGTGCACGAAATCTCAACCAATGGTACTGTCCCCATACCGTGGTGCTCAAAAGTAAATTTCAATAACATATGACTATTATGACAATTAACATGCCTTATGTGACATAGAGTAGGGCAACATTTGAATATGTCTTAAAGATTACTAAATTATTATGTTTAATCACTAAAGGTTAAGGAATCATTGCTTTATAGGTTAGAAACACAATGAATGCTTATATTGATGTGGATTATATACAACTATCATATTAAACTCCTTAGGTTGAGGATTTGTAACCATTGAAACAAGGGTTAGAACACGAGGACCAAAAAATAGGTGAAAATGACTATACCCTCTCTGTAATATTATTTTTGTCTCGAATGTAAAGCATAACAGTGTGATTAATGCTTTATGATCTTAGAAGCATGTTAAGAATGTTGGGATACTTGACTGCATTATTGCTTGCCTACTTATACAACACGTTAGGTGAATTCTATTATTCAATATTACATCAATAATATGTCATGTATGAAATTAATTGCATGATATAATCTAAGTGACTGTTGCATGATTAATTATTTTTTAGCATGTCCTTATGCTTACATAAATTATGATGTTGAGACTAATTGTGCATGCTAGTGGTCACTAAATAAAGATGATTAAGATCCTAACCACATACCGTGGTGATGATACAGATACTGTGGCAGTAGTCTGATATCATTATGGGTATTTCTCTACTTTAGGCGAGTGTCAATGATACTGTGTGTAACACCTACCGGGACTCTTACCCACGTCGTAGGGCCCACGTCATAGCGTGTCACTCACAAGGTACTGTCCCCTGCCCCCTAGGGTTTTCTTTCGCCTCTGCGGAGATTCGAACCTATGACCTAGGGCTCATGGTAGCGGATGATGAAAGAAATAAGTACTTTAGCCCTAGGTCGTAGGTTCGAATCTCCGCGGAGGCAAAAGAAAACCCCAGGGGGCAGGGGACAGTACCTTGTGAGTAACACACCATGACGTGGGCCCTACGACGTAGGTAAGAGTCTCAGTAGGATTCCCGGTGGGTGTTACAATAAAAATGCACCTTTTTATTGTAACACTCACCGGGAATCCTACCGGGACTCTTACCCTGGCTCAATGGTAGTGGATGTTGCAAGAACAATGTACTTGTCCCCTAGGTCATGGGTTCAAAACTCCACAGAGGTGAAATAAAATCCCAGGGGGGGGAACAGTACCTTGTGAGTGACACGCCATGACGTGGGCCCTACGACGTGGGTAAGAGTCCCGGTAGGATTCTCGGTGGGTGTTACACTGTGGCAGTAGTTGAGATATGACTGAGGATCGAGTGAGACCTCATTCTTATGGTTGTGTCATGATGAGGAATTGGACTTCAGGGCATTACTTCCAAGAGTTCAGACACAGGGGAATACCGAGGAGATTCCTTTCAGTCTTAACGTCAACCTAAACAAATAAAAATGTTTTAACCCCCTAATGATTTATAAGTGTTTGCATGTTTTATGTCCTTGATATTAATAATGTTTGAGATGTGTTGTACATGATCACTGGGCTTTTGAGCTCACCCCACTAATCTATTTTTAAGGTAATCATTGAAGATACTTTCTCATAGGCAAATAAATGGAGACCTTGGAGTAGTTTGATACAATCCATTGTTGGATTGTATAGGAGTAGAAGTTTACTATTTGTTTACAGTTGTAGGGCATACCCACATTTAATTAATGTTTGGTTGATTTATTTATTGACTTCGGGCATGAGGCCAAGTGTTGGTTTAATGACTAATTTGAACTTAGGCCATGGGGTCAGAGTATTTTATTTTTTATGAGTTTGATCATATTATTCGTAACACCCCATTACCTCAAATCCTTTCACACGTGGACCACACCACTCAGTTGGGAGGTGGGCCGATGTTATTTTGTTTCATTCTTTCCATTTTAGTCACAAATCTTTGGGATTCCTTGAGTAACATTAACTCATGAACATTTCTAATTAAAGCAACAAGAGATTTAATATCATTAGTTGAAATTAATAGGTACAAAACCTTACGAATGACATAATTAAAAAAAAAAAGATAACATTTAGAAACTATTGAGTAAAATAATCCCATAACATTAATTATTTCCAAAACTTAAGGTGCATAACCTTTGAGTCTATTACAACGAATAATTCTTAAATAACAAAATTAGGCCAACATGCCCTTACAATTAAATAAAACTTTCTAAATAAAATATTCTAAGGAAAATGTTGCTTGGCTATCATGTTGCTTCTATTTATCAATTTCCTGAAAAGTTAGAAAATGGACGGGTGAGCACAAAGCCTAGTAGATCATTCTAAATATTTAACTTATTATTTCAACAAATAAGACATTCAAAAATAAACAATAGCAAACATTACATGATTCAACCAATTTCTTGTTTAATAGTTTTATTAAAGACCAAAAGGGGTTAACCTCGATGTTCTTATCAAAATACTTGTCAAAGGTGAAAAAGAGCACTCCTTTATGCCAAATTCCCCTGGATTGAGGACTTTACCCATGTGAACTAGAGACGAACTCAAAGCTCACATCTTAAGAACACCCATAGTAATCCTTGTGGAATATTGTGCTAGTGCATGGTTAAAATCTCAAATAATCTTTCATTAAGTATAACAAATCTAAAATATTAGAGTAACATGATTAAATTCAGCATGTGAGCATATTAAAAACATAACAAGCATCATAATAGCACATAAAATATATGCAAACCTAAGCATGCGAGATCTAAGCATGGCATGCTTAATCGATGATGATAAAGCATGTACACTCAAGCATGAACATCTTAATAAAATCAAAATAATAAAATAAAACTCAGAAATTACTTCCACCTTGATAGTTTCACTACTTTGAAGCCTTAGTTGAATCCTTTCCAAATCTCCTCAATTGCTATCACAAAATTTGTGTATCAATTCGTTACTTCTACTCCAATTACTGTTTAGAATAGGCCAAGAAGAGGACAAAAAGGACTTGTCAATTCTTGCTAGAGTGAAGAGAATGCAAGCAGAGGGGGTCCTTATATAGAGTTACTAGGGTCAAGGTTTGGAAGGTTTGTGTGCTTGACTAAGAGGACACTTTCTAATTCCTATTGTGCTAACATAGATCGACACTTAGCACATAGATTAGGGTTTTAGGGGCGTGGCACGACTTTCTATTTGTGTTCCTGGCTCTCAAATTCAGTTGTTGTCGTGTGGGACTGCACAAGAGACTGGGGTCTTGGAAATTTGACATAGGACCGTAGTCCTCTCATGGAGGACAATGGTTTTGGTTCGCAAGAACAAGTTTTCCTCTTTTTTTTTTTTTTTACTCTTTCTAAGACCATGGTCTTGGGTCACATTTTGGGCATATTGGTTTCTATTTTCCTCTATTTCCCCCTTGCTTGTGTTTCCATTTCTAGTATGATGCGTCGAAACTTGCTAATTTTCTTACAACCAACATGTAGTTCAATAAATTGAATAAATATTCTAATAAGATTTCTCACTTCAATTTCTCTTTTATTTCTATTCTCTTTCATTGGGATTATTTCTATTCCATTTATTTATCATTTAGGCTACACAATAAAATTGCACCGAAATTTTCACATAACTATAAGGAATTAATTTATCTTCATTCATTTCATTTCGTACAAATTTTCAGGGTATTAAATTATTTCTGGTTGATATGCCATCCCCATGTTTAATCAAGCATGATGTTATTCTTTATGTTTCCACAATCTCATATTTTATTAAGGACGGTATGAGAAAGAAAAGAGAATAAAAAGTAATGTCCTAGCTCTCGAATATTGAAAGTGGGAGTGACATGATCATGTCTCAAGACAAGAGAAGAAGACGCCTAGTCAGCGACGTTTGTGATAGGATTCAAGGGCTGGGGTGTCACATTTTGTGTGTCCCAAATCCTTGAGACTACTTGAGTACATAAATCATAGAGATTTCAAATAAAACACTTTGAAATCTTTAAATGAAATAAATCAATATCATTATTTGAAAATCAATTTCAATATCCAATGGGTATAATGACCTTTGAACTTATTTAATACAACATCTTTCACTAAAAAGGAAACTAGGGCAACATGCCCGACTTAAAACAAAAGTATGAATATGGAAAAGGAAAATCTAAAAGTAATCCACGTAACCTCTGATCTTTAGTTTCCTAAAATGTTCAAAAAAGGAGTGAGCTCAAGAGCCCAGTGGATCATCCTAAATATTTAAATAATTATTTCAACCAAATAAAATATACAAGTCAAACACTATCATAGATTAGGTGATTCAAACATTTGGTTGTTTATCAGTTGATGTTAGGATCGAAAAGATTATATCTCAATGTTCCAAGTTTGGGTAGAGAGGTCAACTACGTATGCTCAAACCTGTCATCCGTGAAGTGGCGTTGAATCCGAATACCCAGTTTCACAATTTGAGAAGTGGGGTAACTTCGAATTCCCAAATCCAAATCTAAGTACGACAAGCTGGGTTTTAGTTGGAACACTCACAGTGAAGTACCCTCACCGTGCCGGTACACGATTATAATCTTTGTTTAAGCTTCCATTAATGGTAAATAGCGGCATAATAAATTCAAGATAGCATGTAAACATGGTAAACATTGTAGGCACCATATAACATAGTAATATTATATCATCACATATCATGCAACATTGGTTATATAGCCCTAGGCATGACATGTACTCAAGTCAAAGTAGAGCATATGTATATTCAAGCATCAACACACATTTAAGCCTTATTTAAATTAAAATAATAAAGAAAAACTCAAAAATCATCTCCACATAATCACATCTATCAATAAATAGCAATTATGCACTAATTTACAAGGGGGTATAGGGGCACACTTGTCACTCGATATCCAGGAACTAAGGACACACCTATCATTCCACAGACATGTTGTTTGGTCAGTGATATAGCATGGATCATGATATCATGCATATCCTTGAAAACATGCATCACCATTCATTAATCATGTAAATTCAACCATCATGCTTATTCAACTCAAGGCATAACATGTATATCCAATCTAAAACGTTGTCTTAGACTAACAAACATATATTATTTGAATCAAAATAATAAGTTAAATTCGAAAATCATATCCACCTTTGATGCTTAAATCCTTCCTAGTCTTTGTGATGTTATCCCAAGCCTTCTTTTAGCCTTCAACCGTAAAGGTTAAAAATCAATGCACTCACTATGAAGAACAAATTACAATGCTCTTTTCTACACTCAAGAAGAGAAGAAAGAGACTCTCTCTTTCTCTTGAACTAGAAGAGAACGAAGAATAAGATACAAAAGAGAAAAATGAGATGGGATGGTGTAACACCCTAACCACAGAATCCAGTCACATTTGCCACTATTGGTGCACTAGTTTCTCAACTCAAGATGTAATCATATTATAACGAGTGTTACTCCTACTTTCACATTAGTATTTGGTCACTCGTACTTTCATCGACTGGGCACCAGGATATTACTATAACTTATATCAATTTCTTGGTTCTATTTGTACTAGGTCACATCCCATCACATGTTATAGTAACAATTTACTAGTTCATCACATGAATAAACAAATAGGGATGATAAGCTAAATGGAATGAATCAACTTACCCATAACAATAATTAAATGCTGGCCCCATGGCCGAGGTTCTTATGGAATAGTAAATACTTGGCTCAACAGGTGACACCAACAAATAAATGAAAAAAGTAAACGTCAAGTGGGTCCATTGCCTTACAACAAAAGAATAATGAATAAACTCTACTCATACACAACCTCCACAGTGAGGTATACCATGACTACCAAATGATTCCATCTCCACTTGTCAGTACAAGTGTCTTCAGTTATTACTTGAAAAGAAATGTGTGGGGTGAGCTCAAGTGCCCAATGGATCACACACAAAACATCTTGAGTATTATAATAGTCAAAACATAAAACATGCAAGCACTTATCAAGCATTAGGCATTTCATATAGTTAAATTGTTTACGTTGTTGTTCAGAACAAAAGGACCTTCCTTTGCATTCCCCATTCGATTCAGAATATCAGAAGTAACGCCCACAAGCCTATTACCTATTCAGAACCCTATCTTAGGAATGAAGTCTCGCTCGACCCTTAGTCCCCTTTCTCTATTACCACGGTAGTATCAAGACCCTCCTTGGGTTAAGAACACCCACGATGATGCCAGACTACTGCCATAGTATCCACATCACCATGTTGATACGTTGTTAACTCTCTTAATCATCTTCATATAGTGACCACAAGCATGTTCATAGTAACAATATCCAAATATAGATAAAAAGTAAATTTAAATCAACCGTACATCAAGCTTAAGGTCATACAAATCATGCTATTTCTCACAGAGTGTACATGGCATCTGTTCCAAACAGTATTAACAATTATGGATAGTACAATATGCTAATCAACATCTTAAAAGGAAAATCAATCAATCATATGGATCGACACATCCCTAGCATGCTTCTAAATAATCATTACAAATAAACATTTAATCATGTTTTATATTCAAACCACAATAATACCAAAAAGATTATAGTAGTCTATAATACCCTAAATCCTTTGTACTCAATTAAATAAAATTTATCATTTATTAAATAAAATTTGGGGGCAAAATGAAACTGAGCTCATTTTGGGGCTAAATTTGCAAGGTTTTCGAAATTCTCATTTAGTGCCCCTTAGAGACCTAAAACAACTTGAAATAAAGTAAGGTGACATGAACCAACTAAGGGGACAACATATCAAAAAATTAGAATAATTGGTCAAGGTTAATGTTTTCATTTGCCAACGCCCTTCAAGGGGTCCAAATTAGAAAGAATTGTCATTTAGGGTGCTTTAGGGGATCAAAATGACTCGAAACAAAATGAAATGACATGAACTAACAAAATGAATGACATCCAAAAATTAAAATAATTGGCCAAGATTTGGATTTTCATTTGCTTAGTGACCTCAGTAGGTCTTAAATAAGAAAAGCTTTTGAGAAAAAATTATCTTGGGCCAAACCATACCTTAAAATGTGCATTAGGTTTATGTGATTCCAAAACTATAGGATATAAATCATATTTCTATTTAAATAAGGATATATTAATTTTTATTTAACTTTTGTGAACCCATAAAGTCATGGCCACCTCTAACATGTGCAAGTCACATGGGTGGAACACCATAATCATGTGCACCCTACCCTATCCTAAGCTCCATGGGACATGTCCATTATTTGAAACCATTAAGAATGATCCCATATTCCATGTAAATGATCAAGTATGCCTATAGCTATAGAAACCATGAAGAATGATTTCATGTGCCAAGATAAATGATCATATATACTAAGGTTACATATAAAATGCCTTATAAGTGTGTGTGGGCACACATGTGACAAACGCAAGATAGAAGTTTAATGAGAGTGGCTGATTTAAAGAGATATAGAAAGATTCCTTTACCTAGAAAAAAAAATCAGAAAATAAAAATTTGCCTTATACTCACATGTGGAGCCAAAAAAGAAGAGAATCCAAGGGAAATAAGAAACATTACAAGCTCATATTAGAAACTTATTTGATTTTATAAATCACAACATATTACAATGTTTTCCTACTAATAGAGGACGTCCAAGAGAGATTAGAATGTATTTTAAACCTTTAAATGTGTTCACACACATAAAAGAAACAAATAAGGTTCAAAGATTTAGCTCACACTTGGATTGGAAACCTTAGTGGTCCCACTAGCCAACCATGAGCACACATGCCTTTCTCACCCAAACCATCTCCTTATGAGTTTGGAAACATGCCCAAATGTGGTGAGCTGCCCTAGATGCCCCCCCCTTGTGCTCATGAACACCTATAAATACCCCCTCTTGCTCACATTCATCTCATCCCAAAGCAAAGAGTTGACACTTCCCTCTTTGCTTGTTCTTGACTTCTTCTTGGCACCTCTTCTCACTCTCTTTTCTTTCTTGTATGAGAAGTTCTTATTTTTAGTGGTTTAAAGAGTTGTTAAAGTATTTTTGTTGGTGACTAGAAGTTCTTGAAGTTCTAAAAGTGGTGGATAAGGGGAACCTCTGCCGGATTCTACAAAGAAACTCGAATTAAGGTGGATGGGATTTCTAGAACTCCTTATTTACTACTTCAAGTCTTTAGTATATTAGTGTTTATTTTTAGTTTTCAACATGTTTATATTTTAGTTTGAAGCATGTTTGATCAAGTTTTATTTTCAATTTAACATGTTTTATATTTTAATTCATACATGATAGCATAACATGTTTAGAAACCATGCTTAGGCTATTTTTTTGAATTTTTTAGCATGCCATGTATGTTTTCATGTTTTCTTGATTATTTAAATTCTGATATTAATTATTATTATCTTTTTCATATTTATTTGAAATTAAATACGAGAAAGTGAAGATAACAACCACGTACCATCATAGTAGTCTAAGTGATGCTATGGGTGTTCTTTGCATATGCTTAGTGTATATGAGTAACATCACTAAGTGTGGATGTGTTTTAAAATACTTGGAAGGTGGACATGTGATCCTTATTTTCAATAGAATGTGACAAGATGAATTGTCATTCCATCCCAGACTAGGAGTATTTTAATGAAGAACATCAAGGGATTAAAAACGCCCTTTGGTCAAATATACAACACTAACAAGATATTGTTTGAAACGCTTAATGCTTGCAAGTGATTGAAATTGGATGTATTTTTTATTTGAATTAGTAAATTAGTAGTTTGATGAATGATCCACTGGGCTATGTGCTCACCCTTTCCTTCTATTTTTCAAGAATTTGAAATGCATGAGCAAGCTTGCTAAGGGATTAGAAACTTTATTTTTAGAAAGTTTCTATGTAAGGGCATATTGCCCAAATTTTGAATAAAGATTTGCGTTGAATTTTATTTTTTAATTTTAGAGTTATGTATTCCCCTTTTTATTATTTGAATTTAAAGCATGTCCCTTTTATTTTATTCAATAAATAAAGATTGAAGTTTTTCTTTTATCTTTCTTGTAATAGTCTTATTATATTAGAAATAAATTATTTGGGTTGTGTGCTCATTGAGAAATAATAAGACTTGAGATAATAGAAAGTGATGCAAGTTATGTACTTGTAAATGTAACACTAGACCCAACCTGCCTTGTGGTTGAGCTTGAACCTGTCTCTTGGGGGTTAGGGTGTTACAGTAGTCATTTCCACTTGATTCTTTGTTCAACTTCCTCAATTCCTTGCTTTAGTATCTAAATCCCCTTGAGTCCTCAGGAGTCCTCAACCTGTAAGGATCATACACTGTTCTTTTCTTAGATGTTGAAGCATAACTAGTGCCTTAAAATCATACTTTAATGATATCTTAATCTATATGGCATATGGTGTGCAAAGTGGTCGTAATAGACATGTTAATATAGTTTCTATCTTGTGTACTATGATGAGGTAGGGGAATGCCGTGGTAATCGAAGTCTGTGTATGAAAAATGAAAAATAGGATTCAAAGATGCGTTGCCACTATAGGCTTGACTGTTACCGCAATAATTCGAAGATGTTTGAAACATTACCATGGTAGCCAAAATGTGCAATTTTGCATTACTGCGGTAACCAATGGCTAAAACTATGTGTATAGTGCACTACCGTGGTAACCATGTGATTTCCAGAAATTGCATTCTCGTGTATAGTTCTCTAGTTTCCCTCGTCCATCAGACCTTGATACCTTAACTTAGGACTCAAAACACGAATCACTTGAGAAGTAGAATGTTATACCTTATTCCTGCTCACTCCTCTTTGTTTTTGTTGCTTTTGAAGGATTCCAATGTTTCTAGGGTTTTGTTATGTACAGAGAACAAAACTGTGTTTTAGGAATCATTATAGTTCATCCTATTTGCAGTAAAACGAAATATAGAACTTGTATAATTGTTTGAGAGTCGGTTCTTACCTTGCAACGTGTTTTAGCATGAATCTAGGGTTCCAGAACGGAACTACAATGTGTTAATATGTAATACCCTAGAATTTTGTCAAATAATTTAAAATAAATAAAATAAGTTAAGTGAAAAAAAAATTTCAAAGATTTTAAGACATCTTTGGATGCAAATTGGGGGTTGACAAATGAAAAATAAAATATATTGGAGATATAATATAAAATAGGCAAATAAGACCTTAATTTGATAATTAAATGAAAATTTTAAATTAATAGAATTAATTATGAAATTTAAAGAGTTGCTTAAGAAATAAATAAATAGAAATAAAATATATATACACGTATAGGTTAATATGTGTATGAATAAGGTGTGTGTTAGCATAATAAATGTTAATACTGCATGTTATAGTAATACAAATATAGAAAAATTTATTTAATTAAATAAAAATGTAGTATACGTGTATTTATTTAAAATAAATGAAACATTATATAAATATTAATTTATAATTACATAAATTATTATCTAAAAATGAAATATAAAAATAGAAAATGTAGATTATTTAATTATTGGCATTAAAGATATTAAAGAAATAAAAAATATCTAATAAATACAATATTAAATAATTAGAAAAGGAAAAATATTAGTAAGACAATAATATAGAATGATTTGTGCTATAAAACCAAGTTTTCATCAATTAGAAAGTGTCCAATTGGCAATTTCGGATAATAACAACATTAAAAATCAAATTTGGTAATTAGAAACTGCATCCAACGGCCAGAAACACATCATCTACATGATCTAACATCTCACGGCCACGATCAAAGCCCAAAACAATGCCTAGGAGCACCAGATCAGCATGATCCAATGGCCACGATCGATCAATCAGATCCAACGGCTCACAAACCAGGCGAATTCGAAAATCGCAAAAATACAGCGCTTGAGGATGATCTGATGGCCCAGATTTGAAACATCTTTGATCAATCGCAAACCATTGCGTTACTCGAGGTTCATCAAACGATCCAGATCGAAGGCGCATTCGTTAATTGCGAACGTACAACGATCGAGGAAGATCGGACGGCCTAGGATAGTTTTGTTGATCACGATCGCGAACCACACAGCGATCGATGCACATCCGACGGCCCAGAAAGACGAACTCCGATCCATCGTGAACTGCACACCATGATCGATGCACATCGGACGGCCCAGATATATGCATCTCGATCCATTGCGAATTCAACACCATGCTCGAGGAAAATTTGACCGCCCAGATGCAACCCGCCCGATTTGAGAAACGCGTGTGTGATCCGAGGAAGATCTGACAGTCCAAATCAAATGCTCCAACAATAATAATCGAAAAATTTGAAAAATCCAATTAAATACTTTAAAAATCTGAAAAATTAGTTTCTAAATTCCCAAAAATTTCCAAAAAAAATTACTTGCTAATCTCTATGCTTGGGGGGCACGAAAGTTCGAAGAATTGGCAAGTTTCCCACAAGATGACACCTCAAACTTGCCATTTTCTACCCTTTTGAACTCTATATAAACACCCCCATGCTCACAATTCATCTCATCCCAAGAAACAAGAGTTGAATTTTTATCTTATTTTCTGTAACACCCCAACCCCCGTGTCATTAAGCATTGGACGCATCCACCATTTTTCTTGATAGTGGACTAAACCAAACGGCGGGCGGGGCTGGTGTTACATTACAAGCGACGCACACTTGACTTTCTATTTCAGTCATTTCATGCCTTGATCATATTTAACCGCACATAACTTAAAATTAAGAATTTACTAAGGCAATAGTAAAAGAAATAACTGAAATTCACAAACTTAATTAATTAAATAAAATTGAGTACATAATTTAAAATATTACAGCGAAAGTCTTAAACCTTGGGCAACATGCTCTTACATAAAAATTAGAAACTTTAAAAAGAACCTAACTAATATTCATGGCCTTCATGTAATTTAATT
>JAJIYU010005220.1:0-22741 GCA_030144865.1 Tinospora cordifolia
AATATAAATTTGAGAAAAATTGATGTAAATCATTGTATTTCCATTAA
This sequence comes from Tinospora cordifolia, assembly GCA_030144865.1. Classification (NCBI taxonomy): domain Eukaryota; kingdom Viridiplantae; phylum Streptophyta; class Magnoliopsida; order Ranunculales; family Menispermaceae; genus Tinospora; species Tinospora cordifolia. The sequence goes on from JAJIYU010005220.1 coordinate 48, forward strand.
AAATTTCGAAAAATGTATATATCGGACCCGAATATTTTTGTGTATCAAAACATGGGTCGTCACAGATCCAATTATTAGGATGAAAAGAAGGAAAAAACAAAAGAGAAGAAGAAGTAGTGAACATGGTGTTGATCGATACCTTATAATATGGATTATTGATGATTCCATGCATGTAATCTCCAATTTTTTATAACCTTTCTCTATGGCTAAAGTTTGAGGACGACTAGAACAAAAGATGGAGAAAGAAATCAACATCTAAAGAGTGGAAAAGAATTGAGAAAGAAAGAAGAGAAGAGATGGTGTAGCATAGTACCTTGTAGAATCAATTTATGATGATTTTTGGCCTAAAATCTCAACTTTTGTGTAGCTTCTTCTTGTGTTAACATGTGGGAATGACAAGGGGAGGAAAGTGGAGAATTCTAGACGACTTTTGAAGAAGAAAGAAGTTGGGAGGCGCCAAGTTTGGATATGGATAGGTTTTAGAGTTCGTTGATGAGGATAATAGGGAATTTGAATGTATTTATAGGACTCTTTTTGTTGGTATCTCCGATAGAGTTTTTCTCTTATCTTTTGACTTATGGGACATGGAGAATTCATGGGTGGCGTTTTTGATTAATTCTTGTGTATTTAGGAACTAAAATTACATGTAAATGCCCCTTATACAATGTAATACCCCCTTATACATATAATTTATACATATTTTATATCCTTTTCTCTCTAATTTCTTATTTTATTTTGTGTCTTGTGTACCAAGATTTAGTTTGTGAAATCTTTTATTGATTGATGGAATTTGAATAACTTGTTTTATTTTTATTTTTATTTTTATTTTTATTTTATGTATAGTACACTCTAGGGTCACATATACTTGATTTTATTGAATTTTTACTTTATAAATTATGATATTTTTCAATAAAATTTTCATGTCCTCTAATAATATTCTATTTTGGATAAATTATTCACAACTCATTTTTATTTGTGTATATGTATCAGTATTTAGATATAATGACTAGTTTATACCTGAATAGTAAAATTACCATTTTACCCCTGAAGGTCAAATTTTACCTTTTGGACCTTAAGAACTTGTCTTTGATGTTTCTTAACCATTAGAATTAAAATTTATACTTTTCAAATGTTTTATTTTATGTTTATTACTTTAACTATAATTCAAAATATTTTATAAATTCTTGGGGTATTACATCTTTATGTCTCTATGAGGACTGACTCTCACTCTCAAGAGCACTTGATCTTCTCCATAAGATTCCCAGGGTCTTCTATTCTTGTTTGCATATCTTTTGTGTCGACTCTAAGATGTTGTTAATCTTTTTTTAATTAGCCACCTATTCATTCATCCGTTGAACCACATCCAGGGAGTCAAAACATGGTCTTCTAAGTCTATCCAAGATGACAATCTACATGCTCAACCATATAAAACCCTGTATGGAGTCATTTGAGATGTGTGCCTAGTAACTGTTGTTATCAACAAACTCTTTTAGGTGTAAGTGTTTTTTCTAGTTTCCATTAAAACATAGACTCACAACATATCCTTAAGGATCTAGAGGACTCTACCTAACTAACCCTCCATTTGAGGGTGAAATGTCATGTTCATAGTTAATCTTGGTGCCCAATTCTCTATTTGACACAATTGACTTTGAAACACCAAGTAATCTTAGTATCTCTCTCGGAATTACATTACACCCAAACAATGGCGCAAGTGTCTCAATCTCCATGACTGCAACTATCCTTCCATTTTTAACTGGGCCCTTGGTTAAAAATAGTGCGACAGTGCAATCACAGACATGTTCTAAGGCTGACGCAAGTCCCACCATACTATATCGCCCCATCCCAATACAATATAGTGCGTACAAGTTCAGCCAAAGAAATCGATCACTCATCCAAACATGGTTTGTCATTCTCTGAATCCAGGATTCCTCTGTACCCCCAAATCCCTATGCACCCCATCCTACATAGAGACCAGAGATACAGGCTCCTCCCAAGCTCGGGTCTTGACCAAAACAAGTGTGCGTTCACCACGTTATCAGTCTCTAACCTATGCCCTAAAGTTTTTTAATGTATTTATCATCCACTGTACCTTTGAGGCAACACTCGGTCTCCACCTAGACCTATGGTTATGGTGTTCAACTCCATTGCATTTCTTGTGATGCCATAGTTCCCGAATCAGACTTGTTCCTGAGTAGGGATCAACCTTTAAGGACATCTTCCTGAAATTGGGATCAAACCATCAGGGACAGCACACCCTCTAAGAATAGCACCAACCCTCAAGAGCAACTCTATAAGGCCAACCCATCGGGGCGCTCTTTCTAAAGAAGGCACCAACTATATGAGGACCACTACAAAGATAAACCATCAGGGGCACTTCTTCCACGAAGGGCCATTAACCTTCAGGGGTATCCTCCTCAAGAAGAGATCAACTATCGGGAACATCTCTCAGTATCCAAGCCACACTTGTAATCAGTGACTTAGGTACTCTAGCATCACTTCATAAACCTAGATCTCTACCCATGCTACCCTTTTTCAAAATCATATCCAAGAAAGTTCATTTCATTTTTTTCTGTGATATTAAATCTGACGAAATTCATTTTCAGTGAAAATCAAATTCAGTAAAATTTCCTTTCCAGTGAAAATCATATCCGATGAACTCAATCTAGCCCAGCGTATCATACTATTGAGCTCTGATACCATATTTGTAACACCCTAATTTTCAATCGGACCTCCGTTCACATTTCGTCTCACGTGTGGATCGTCGCCTGTTGAAAATCGAGATACTACTTGGAAATCTCATTCTGTCAAAATCTTTTTCTCCAAACTTAAGTTTATAATCATTCATTTTTAAGCAAAAGTCTATGTGGATGTTTTATACCAAACAATAGCTCCAAATAATTTTCCAATACATTCACCGGATTTAGTAACACAATTCATAAATAATGCAGCGGAAATAATTTAAACTTTGAAATCAAACCCAAAAATGTTAAAATATAAAATAAAATGTTGCTTATAAATCTATTTAACTGAATTAAAAATCAAGTGAATGTAAGAGAAATCATTCTAGAAGAATTAGTCAAATATCACCTAGTCTGGACGACCTCCCCAATGAGGCATCCACTAAAACTGTGAGTCTACTGATGTACGTTAACCTACTCTACGTCTAGGTGTACCTGAAAAATAACGTGGGAGTGAGCTCAAAAGCTCAGTAGATCGATCCTACACATCACATGCATTATACAGACTCAATCCAAAACATTACAAACACTTTCAAACATTAGGCGTTCAAACATTCATTTGTTTTAGTTGGAGTCGAAGATCGGAAGAGGGTTGAGATGCCTCTCGGTATTCCCTGTGATCCAATCAAATCTCAGAGGGTTCTAATAACGATCAAAAATCAATCGACACTCATATCACAGCCTAAGAAAGTGTACTTACCATGACTTTGTACCATCTCCCAAAGACTTTGAGCTGTTACAGTCAGCTCCGGTTGGGAATACCTACGATCCGCCTTGCGGCACGACGATCTCAAATAGTGACATATAGGAGATGTCACCTCGATCCGTCTCGGGCTCGTCAATCGCACCGGTACGTGGATTCTTAATAAACCATCGTCTTATTTTTGTTTTACAACCAATCTCAATCACATCAAGCATCATATTATAAACCAGAAAATATAACCCACTGTGCAGGTAATTCACCATGATAAGGTGCATGAATGAACAATAAGATCTAGATGCATATGCTCCTAGTCATGCATGCCATATTTGAGTAAATCCAGATGTACGATCATGTCATGAACCAATTATGCATGGATTTAATAATTCATTATACATCACATATCATTCAATAAGCCAAACAATTCCAACCAATTTCCTAATATAATTCTAATAACCTAGAACTATTCAATCAAATGCCTTGAATCTTAAATCCATATAATACATATGAGTAAGGAAGTCATGCCCACCTGATTACGTCGATCTTTAGGGCTCCTTGCTTTCCTTCGAGGTCCGCGATATGCTAATATATAAATCTGAAATTTAACACTTAATAGAATTACTATTAAGCTTAAGTAATTTCTCAGATAATTATGGAGTTCAAACATCACTTCCAACTAATTTAGGATTTTTTTGAAATTTTATATATTCTAATTAAAGTAGTTTCTGAGTCTTCTAAATTTTCTTAATTTAAAATTTAACTTTAATAATTTATTTACAAGCTTTTATAATAAATTCAAAATTCTAATAGCTTAATCGTTGTAATTTAAATCATTTATTAAAATCATGTTTAATTTAATTACGAACAAAATAAGACTTCTAGACGTTCCAAGTTTAGTTTCTAAGTCTAAGATTTTAGTATTTTCTTATAAAAGATTTTTAATTCAAGAAGTTTATTTTTCATGTTTCCAACTACTTTAAATTAATGAATTCTAAACTTTTAATATTAAATAAAATCATTGATATGTTGGTGAACCACTTCTTCAATCCTAATTGAAAATATTAATTATTTTAATTTTATTAAATTAATTAATCTTTGTATTCAATAATTAATAAATAATCTCATATTAAATTTATTCCATTTAAATTGTTAGATAAATTCTCTAAACTAGTTTTCACAATTAATTTATTAAATTTCTATTTGCCACTAATTTCTAATTTTCTAATTTCATTTTGTTTTCCCATCTAAATCATTTAAAATAATTTCATATTATCTAAAATTAAAATCCAAAATTTAAAATATTTTACCTTTCAAAGCGTTCCTCGTCGTGCGAACGATAGCGACGAGACCTCTTTGTCGCATGTGACTCTTTGTGTAGATCGCACTGTCGCCAATCCCTTCGTCGCTTGTTCGTCATTTTTCAACTGGTACGCGTACAAGTTTCAATCTTCTTCATCCGAAATTTCCAGAAATGTTCAATTTCTTTCTTCACTCTATCAGTTTAACGCCACTAGAAGTCCAACACACCTAAACAACTTATTTCAACTCTCAAAATCACAAACCGGTTGCTGGAAATGTTTTGCTCTTCACTGTCACTACAAACACACCATGCATTTTGGTAGCCATCCTCTTATAAGCAACCATTTTATCTCCAATTAGTATGCTAATCTCACCACCCAAACCACTGCTCACTGTCCACCCAACAGATCAGCAGTTTGTATGTCACACGTCTTCATCACAAACCAGTAAGGCACACCTACGTACAAAAACATCAACCCAGTAGCTGCAATTCCTTCATTTCCATGCTCTGTTCTTCTTCCCTTCCTCTATCCGTTTCACCAATCAACACCCTCAGCTTCTTCTTCATTCTTCGGCAGCAGCTTGAGCAGCAATCACATCACCGGCAGCTGGATCTTCCCTTCTTTGTTCCGTTGTCATTCCTCTGCTTTGTTCTCTCCTTCAGCGTAGCAGCAGCAACAACAGGGCAGCTGCTCTGTTTCCATTTCCTTGCACCCAGCAACTTCAGTCTTTCCTTCTCCTGTTCATGCAACAACTTCCTGAAGTAGCTGCTGACATGATCTTCTTCTTCACCTGTTCATTCGGCGGTAATAGCTGCAGTAGCTGCAACACACCATGGTCCTGCAACAATGGTTCGGAACGACCGTAGTATGCAGCAATGGTAACGGCACCAGCAGCTGTTCCTCAGCTTCATTATCTAGCAGCAACAACAGAGCAATGTTGGTCCGGTTCCAGTCCTTCCTCTGCTCGCCACACCGAACCACCATCCATCTTCATCTTCATTCTTCACAAATCGGCCGTAGCAGCATCAACAGAGCAACCGTGCTCTGCTTCCACTCCCCTGCGTGATTTCTTCTTCGTTCGAGCAACAGCAGCAGCAAGTTGCTTTGCTTGCTTTCATCCCTCTTTGTTCGCTCCCCCTTCATTCTGCTCCTTTTGCTCAGCCTGTTTTGGTTCCTCTTCTTCAGCGTAGCAGCAGCAACCACCGTAGCAGCAGCTTGGAGCAGCAGTTTAGTCTACTTCCATTTCCTTCCTCTGCTCATGCAACCACGCCTCACAGCAGCAGCACCATTGCTGATTTCCCTTTCTCCTCCGTCTGGCAGTGACAACGACATAACGGCAGGTGCATCTTCTCTTCTTCATCTTGCAGTAGCCATGGTTCTTCTTCCTCTTCTTTGCATTGCTTTACTTCATTAGGTAGCGGCCACAGCCACTCTTCGCTTCATCATCTCCTTCTCAGTTCTTCATCGCCACGACAGTAGCAAACTTCTTCCTCAATCTTCTCCCATCCAGACAATTCGAGACTCCATTCTTGCAACGCACTGCCCCACTCAACCAGATAAATCTGGTTCATTCTCCCTTAAAGCTTCTTCACTACGCTTTCTTTCCTTCTCCCCTTTTTCTAGTTATTTCAATTTAATTAAACCTTATTATAAATTTATGTTTATATATTCTTCATTTAACATAAGTGTATAAGGTTATATATATATATATATATATATATGTATGTATTAATCTCTTAAATTTATGTCAATCTTATTATAAGTTTATATATCTTAATAATATCATTATTATTGTTTATCCCTTCTACTTCTTTTATTCTATATATGAATGTATTTTATTTATTTATTTATTTATTTATACTAATCCAAGTTAACATCGAATACCTCTTTATTATTTTTCTTTTTGTTATTTGATTTTATTTTTGAGAAATTATTTGTTTATTTATTGATTTATTTTTCTAAGCTCGCGATGTAGCGAACTCGCAAAGTTCCGGGGTGTTACAACGGTCCTGAGAAGGCTAATAACGTGGCTAATCTATTGAGTAGGAAATGGATCGAGATAGCATACATGGCCAAACTTATGTCTCTAGAGTGGCGATTATTTGAGTATGTGACAACTATGAGTATTTGTGAGACTTCCATCGAGGCCAAAGTCAACGCACAAACTAAAACTCAGTCGATATAGATACAAGAGATCACTGAGGTTCATCCTCATGACATATTGGGCTTGGATAGACTAAACTTCTTGAGAAGTGGTTATTTAATTCAGATGGTGCTTAGAGCTTCAGAGGTCATCTTTGGGTACCACATGATACACGACTGAGATGGAGTGTGCTCAAGGAGTTGCACAGATCTAGATATACCAATCATCTAGGGGCCAATAAGATGTATCATGACACTAGGCATACTTATTGGTGGCCTGGAACGAATCTGGATATCTTGTCTTTTTTACAACGATGTGATATATGCAAGCAGATTAAAGCTAAGCATCAATAACCTAGTAGATCTTTGCAGCCATTAACGATATTGAAGTGGAAATGGGAACATATACATATGGACTTTGTGATATGATTACCTCAAGCCAAGTAGAAACATGATGCTATTTGAGTTATTGTTGATAGATTGACAAAGTTTGTGCACTTTCTCCCTATGCTCAATAAGGATTCAATCAATAGGTTAAGTGACTTTAAATCTGATAGATTACCAAACTTCATGGGGTTCTTATGTCCATCATATCAGATAAAACTGGTAGGTTCATGTCTCAACATGGTAGAGTTCGCAAAAACATAATTGGGGACAAGAATGAGCTTGAGCAATGCCTTCCATCCAAGATAGACGGTTGGTATGAGGGAGTGACCTAGGTGCTTGAGGATATGTTTCGTGCTTGTGTACTTAAGTTTTGTTGTAGTTGGGATGACCACTTTGCACTTTGACAGTTTGTTTATAATAATAGCTACCACTCGAGCATTGGTGTGGAACATTTTGAGGCTTTGTATGGCCAATTGTAACACCTTGAGATTTTGTCGAAATTTATGCAAGATTTAAATTCAATAAAAATTATTTGAATGAAATAATCCCTAAAAAATCTATGAAATTGTTGTAGAAATGACGTATAATTCGATGTATAAAAGACTCGATGAATCAAAACAAAAAACAAAAAATACACAAAATTCTTTCCTGACTACCTAGGTAATGGTATGGACTGCCGTGGTAATGGTATGGACTATCAAGGTAGTGCTTCATTCCCATAGAAAACAAAAAATGGAAAGTATTTAGATTATTGCGGTAATGCAAATGACTACCATGGTAATTCAAGGGACTATCGCGGTGATGCAAATGACTATCGCGGTAATGCACTTGACTACTACGAATGTGCGATTGTTCCTATGCAAAAAATTAGAAACTCACCCATTTGCTCTAGTAAGCTTCTCAAACAAAGTAGCAACCTCTAAAAATCAATCCTTGCCATTATTTGGACGTGGGAAACGAGTGAAGAAGGTTTTTAAAAAGGTTCCTACATTGAAGATACCCCAAACTTTCCAATTCCTACCCATTAAAACTCTATACAAACCTTGCACCTCACACCATTCTCTTCATCCCAGCAAGAACTAGACGAGTTCTTTTTTTGCTCTCCTTGCCTCCCTCTTAGCACCTTTTTCCTTCTTTGGTTGTTCTAAACAACAATTAGAGTAGTAGGAAATTGAAGTAACAGAGTTCTGCATAAATTCTGTGCTAGAAGGTGTGTGAGCAACCAAGGAGATTTGAGGTGGAATGATCAAAAGGAATAGCAATACAAGGTGGAATTGATTTCTGAATTTTATCTTATGATTTTGATTTAGGTATTACGTGCATGGTTATTTTCCTAGCTTAGAAATATGCCATGATTATGCATGCCATGCTTAGAAATGCATGCTTAGGATTATATGTTAATAATGCATGATTGTGATAATATGATCCATGCTATGACATTCTTTCCATGAATACATGCTGTTTACTATTATCTTGAATTTATTATGCTACTATTTATCATTAACGAAAGATTAAACAAAGATTTTAACCACATACAGGCACAATGATGAATTTTCATAGTAAGTGTTCCAAACAAGTATTTTCGGGATGTATACTGAGGGTTCGGATTTAACCTCACGTCATCAATGATGTGTTTGACGGTTTAGATTTGACCTCATCCCTTAAATATGGAATATTGAGGTGTAATCCTTTCAGTCATAATATCAATTGATAACAAGTAACTTTTGAATCACATAATCTTTTGAAATGTTTGTTATGCATGTTCTATTTGATTTGAAATAATGAGTTAAACATTTAGAATGATCCACTAGGCACACAAGCTCACCCTTCCTTTTCTAACCTTTGAGGGAATTTTTGAAAGGATGTTGCATAGTTAGAGTTAAAAATCATGAGACATTTAAGTCAGAAATGTTAGCCCTAATTTCTATTTTATGCTAAAGTTCAGATTAGTGTAATAAAGTTCAAGGATCCTTGTACTTCATGAATATTCAATTCAATTAATGATATTGATTTGTTTGATCAAATAATTTCACATGTGCTCTATGAAATCCTTTTAAGTGTTTGTCTCATAAAATTGGGATTGAAAGAAATAGAAATAATGTGACATTGCTCGCCTCCAGAGTAGCCCATGAAAAGAGAAAGAAACATCTACGTGATGCGAGCGTGCCAAGACAGTTTGGACGGTGGAGGCGGGGTGTTACACCAAACTTGCAGATCACTGGCTTGTTGGGTAGAGATTGGAGATAGGGCTATTTCAGCCTCATCTTTACATGTGAGAAAAATGAGAAATTCCAAATGATCCATCAAAACATGAAAATGGCTTAGGACAAGTAGAAGATTTATAAAGATAATACGAGGAAAGCTCTTGAGTTTGATGCCAATCATCACATGCTCCTTCAAATTTTGTCTTGTAAAGGGCAAACTCGATTAAGTGTTACAAAGAAGTTTGACCGGAGATTTATTGGACCTTTTGAGATCCTCAAGAAGATAGTTCCTATTGCTTATTAGCTAGCATTACCGCTTCAATTATCGGAAATACATAATATTTTCCATGTATTGATGTTACAAAAGTACCAACCGATCCCTTGCACATGATCAAATGAAGACATGTTTAGTTACAAGAGGATTGTACATATAATGAGGCATCGGTGGCTATCATTGATCGAGCTATGATGAAACTGCGCAACAAGGAGATTCTGATGGTTCGAGTACGTCGACAGTTCCACACTGCCAACCAAGACACTTGGGAGAAAAGATTATATGTGGAGTCATTTTCCTGAGTTCATAAGATTTTCCCTTTAACTTATATTGGTACTTGTAATTTTGAGGATGAGCTTTCTTTAGGTGGAGAGACTATAACAACCCATATTCTCAGGCATTGAGCCAAAAATTTGACATGTATTTTCATATATTTTAATTTTCATTATTAATGAAAATACTTTATTTTCTCTCCATTTTCTGATTTCATGCAATTAATTAAAGAAATCATGAATAATTGGAAAATAAATTTTGAAAAATTATGAAAAATTCTAAAAATTATGAAAAATTCTAAAAATTAGAAAAAAAATATTTTTAAGAGTTAGAAACATCATAGAAATGCAATTTGACTCAAAAATGGTTATAAATGCCTACTTTGTTAATTTTTCAATTAGTTTGCGTTTAATTGGAAGGAATTACGATTAGGAAAAATTCATGAAAATCCAATTTAAATAGTAGAAATCGTATTTAAGTAGAAGAATGACACATTGGTGAATAAAAGTACCCAAATTAATTGACAAACAACTAAATATCAAAAAATACCCCAGAAGCCAAATTATTGGAAAGAAAAGAAAATGTATATATAATAAATAAAAAAATCTGAATTTACTTGGTTAGTGGGTAGTCTTGTTGGTTGGATTGGGACTCAAATGGATTGCTAACATGGGAAATGGAGAGAGGACACCTAGGGTGCTATGCCAAGTCACCAAACACACACGTAAGTTGCCTAATTAAACACCACTTTGTCACACAACAAACACAAACCAAAATTCACAAAGAAAAAACAGAAAAATCTTCTTGTTTCTTCTCCAAGAACAAACCAAGAGAGAGAGAGAGAGAGAGAGAGAGAGAGAGAGAGAGAGAGAGAGAGAGAGAGAGAGAGAGAGAGAGGAAGCTATTAGAGCTCCTTTTGAGCTTGGATTTGGATAAGTAGGATTGTGAAATTGAGTTTGAGCAAGAAGAAGAAATTGAAGAAGATATTGACCCAAATAACATAGTTAGCATGCAAATAGTTTGAAGGTGATGAATGGCTCATGATGTTCAAGATTTCCATATCTCATGCATGACATATATGAGAGGTAACTCATACTCCCAAACATCTCTACACAATTGTCTATGAATTTTATGTTTTAGTTGTGGGTACTACTGAAAAACTTTGCCTCTTGCCATAGTGAAAATAACTACTAAGGTATAAATTTCATTTTAATTTATTTTCAATTTAATTGTTGATGCTATAGAATTTATCTCTTCATTAGTGTTGTATTCCATGGTTGTACATTTCATTTCCCATGAGAACATTAAGATGTTTCAAATCTGAAAACTTAATTTCTTGGCTGGAATTTTAATTTACAAAGTAGTTTTGAAGTGGAATTTAGCTGAAAATCATGCTAGGACATTTGTTGATCGTAAGGGTTTGTTATATGGAATATATACCCTTAAAATTCATGAAATTTTGAGTGTATGTGGCTTGAAAATAGTGTAATATGGCTGAAATTTTTAATTAGTTAATGTTTGAATATACTTCGAATGATAAACCATGCCATTGTAACTTAAATGATCAATGGGTGATGTGTATATCTGTTTAAGAAGAAACTTGAAGAAATTGACACTTATAAGTTGCTCGAGTTTTTTTTTTTTAATTTTTTATTTCAAGCAAGAAAACAAAAGCTAGATGTGTATGTTTAGATGTAATTAAGTGTAAAATGTTGAGGAATTAATTTGGATGTAGTTGAGTAAATGAATTGTATGATTTGATAATGAAAATTGAAGAAATTTGGGAGATTGGTATTTTTGAAATCAAAATTTGGAAATTTCAACATTTCTTAAACTGTTGGGGGGATTTGTATGGATTTAATTAACATAACTCACTGTTTTGAATAATTTGGGTTAGTCTATGTTATGTGATTAAGTTAAAAGTACTTGATTTATTATATTGGACGACTTAGGAAAAAAAAGTTGGAAAAGAAAAGGGCTTTTAAATTAATTAAGGGCGCCATAGTGTTGGCTTGAATAGTGAATTATGTAAACCACTTGTATATTTAGTTTAGAGTAGGTTAGGACACTTAATTAAGTTAAATTGAGTAGTTACATAGCCCCTAATAACATAAAAATGTAAAGTTCCATAACTGTTTTCAAATATGGAAGATTGGAGAGCATTTCATAATTTTTAAAAATAGTTATTCATATTCGAATTGCACTAAATTTGGTTGGTAGGCTTTTGGGTTAGTTAGGAACGTCCTTGAATTTTTATTGCCTCAAAACTTGAGCCAAAGTTGGCAAAATAAGGGAAGTAGTCACTGCCGGCACATTTTTTTGCCTAATTTGGCACCCAACTTTGTGTGCATTGTTGAAACCCCACCAAATGGACTCAGACTCATTTGAGGGTGAAATATAGTACTAACGAACTTAGGCATACCTAGTGTATGTTTAGAAAAATTGGCACTTAGATCCTACACGAATTAAGTATAAGGAGGTCGCAAAGTCTGCTCCAAGCTATGTAAAATTTCAGATTTTGAAAAAAAAGTTCTAATTGTTGAGCCATAGGGGCTAAAATGACCTAGGTTGTTTTCACCCAAATTGATTACTTTGACTTCCCTTGACCATGTTGACCATCTAGGCCAACAGAGGGATAAGTTTGACTATGATTGACCAAAGTTTGACCAAGTTGACCAAATTGACCAAGTGGGATAAAAACTAAATGAATAGGCTAAGGTTGATCATGTTGACCCAATTGGACTTAGTTTGAGCAAGTCAACCCTTCTGATACAAGGACCATAGAGTAGAAATCAGTCAAGTTTCAAGTAGGAACTAAATAAACACATGAATTGTGCATGAATTAATGCAAGTAGAGCGCAATTGGGCATAAGTAGAGCCTCAATAAGCAAGCACACTAGTGAGTAGTACACTGGTTTGTTTACTTACATTTTTATTCTATATGATTTTGTATTATTGTTCCATGTGCATTGCATTGAGTCACTTGCATATATTGTGTTTGGTGGAGATGATAATGGGCTTAGAGTATAAGTAGGATGTCTAATCGACTTGTAGCCCCATAGCGCTTCTGGGATCGGGGTATGGCTTGGTTGTTGTTGGTGCATCATCCTCTTGTTTCCTTGAGTCTTGAGGTATGGACAAACATACTTTGTGCATGTGTGAGCTCTTGACACATAGTAAGTCAAGGTGAACAAAACAATTAGAATCCTTTACCTAATTGATGACACAGGAACTTAATCTTAGTGTGCTCCAACCTTTCCTATATAAGGCTTTAGTTTTTGTGACTCACCTTTCGATGAGAGGTTTCAAGGTATAGGCATTAGATCGAGAGAGCCTTATGAGGCCCATATAGTAGGGTGGTACGTGGGTGAAGCCTATCGATATTAGTGGATCATGATTGATTTTCATGATCATATGATCTAATGTCGAGGATCACAACTATATGATCTAGTCGCAGGTTATGACTAGCTTTCACGGCCTATATATAACCTTGGATCCAATAGCTTTGATATATATATATGAAAGGCCTGATTGCTAGCAAAGTCAGATCCTTCCATGATAGGCATGATGAATGACATTCATCATTGTATCACTTATTGCATTTATAATGTTGCATGATGCTTGTCATTTTTAGTATTTGCTTGCTATATACTACATGTTGCTCGTTGGTTGATTCTTACTGTTTGATGATTGTTGCCTATTGCATGCTAGTGCAATGATTATTGCATACATACAAGTTCTTGTAGAACATTAGTTTTAAGTGAACATTACCAAAAGCACTACTAGCCAAGCTCATGTGAACATTAGAGCTTACTACTCATTGACATTTTAGGTTCCTCATCGCTGGATAAGGGGAAATAGATCATCATCACTTGATCTTGCCGAGCATGGTTTGGTCGATAGGTTGAGTCGATGTCATCTTGAACTTGTAAAAATGAACAATTTTGGATCCACTTATTTTATCTATAATAAATGTAATAAGTTTCCACTGTAAATTTAAATTGTATGCTCCCATTACATTTGTGTAGTTGTATCCACTACCTCATTATTTTCTAATGCACTTTGATTACTATACATGATTGTCAAAAAGCCTTAGCAGTAGTTCAGTGAGTTTAACTTGTTGAGTGGACTCATCAAACTATCATGCCTATCAGGTTTCCTTTTCTAACGGGGACCCTGACATTTTGTCACTTGGACTATCACAAATGTAAGGGTCTTTTGAATTCCATGTGCATCGGCTGAAATTGCTAACATTTGACTCTCATTGGCTATAAAAGATTGGATTTGGATCATATCAATTGAGAAACTTAGACAACTCAAAAGATAGTCTTTGGTCTACTTTCTATATTGGTGAAAATAGACAGATGCAATAGCGGGGTTAGTTGATACTCTTCCCTGTGAAGAAGCATAACCTAGTGTCATTCTCTGGCTGATTTTCCCTTGGTTGGAGCACCTCTTAGCCCATAGGTTAGCCTACAAGCCTTAGCCACCATTGAGTTCATAAAGAGAACAAAAGAAAGTGGAAAACAATTCTCTAAGTGGTGAGAAGTGTGGGGTGAGCTTGAGGTATGAGATAGAATTGTTATAAAGCTTGGAAAACTAGCACAAAAGTGTTGTGTAAGTACTTCTCAGCCGCTTTTTTTTACCTATATTTGCACATATGTTGAAATGAGACCAAGTCATAAACATATGGTTTATCACAAAATCCTTGCTGTCCACTCATCTTGGAAAACATTTTATGGAGACTACAAACCATGCTATGCTAAGACCTAAAATCTAGTAGATTGTGTTTTTTTCCATGATCAACAATGCCTTAAGAATGGTGTGAATTTGTTAATTGTAGATCAATAATTGAGCTTATCAGAATAAGTGGTTATACACTTAGCTTCGGGTTTCAAAAACTTAGTGACCAGCCCCCTTTGGACTCATCATTGATATAAATGGATGTGTGTGATAGACCTTGACCCCATACCTTTAGAATGCAATCAATGATTTCTTCAAAATGTGACAAATAGGAAAATAGTGATCTAAGTTGTGAGAACCAAGTCCCCAAAGTTGGGTCATTACAATGCAAGTGGTACTATTATCAAACCTTGACCAATTAAGGAAAATACAACTTTTGACCTCAAATCTTTAGGGGACAAGTTACCAAATGGACATGGTCATGCGGAGCACTGTGAAACAAACAAAATGAGCTATAGAACATGCACAATGGATAAGGATAAGGCCTCAAAAAGTCACCTCGAATATATTTTTAAAAGGTACTATTATGGTAGGTTATTGCAGTAATCAGAACACATTCCTACAATATTATTCTAACTACCACGGTTGAGAGTAGAATGGTAGTTAGAGGGGATTCTAGAATGGTGATTTTTAGAAACTCCTAATTTTACGCACATGATTTGGCTAATCATTGGGGATCCTAAAGAGGGATTTCAAAAGGCCAAATGAGCTAAAATCATACCTAGAAGCTTAAGATTAGGATGATGGTTTACATGTATGAACATGTATTAAGAGTTAGTAATTAAGACATGTAGGTGCAGCTGAGGGTGCACCGTTCGTGGAGTGATATTACAGAGAGTCTACTGAGCTACTAATTTACTGATGTGGGTAACCTGGTTGAGCATGCACAATATTGGATTTATTGTGAAAAGACCACAAGTGGGTGGTTAGTGTACTTGGTTACATGCATATACGATTATATGTAGTGTTTAATTGAGAATGTGGCTGGTATAATATTATTGATGTTTATAATATGATTGAAATACGAATATGATGTATATGTTATGATTTAGATATGCATATCATAACAGAGATCATGATAGGGTGTTGACATGTACTGTGATGATTAAGTATGCATAAGCATTGAGTGCATATAAACAAGTGACATGTGAATATTTACAAAGCATGAGGATTGGTTATATAGATTATCTTGATAGTATGATCATGATGATAAATATATTCTTATGGTAGATTTTGCATTATCATGCAATGTAATTTCAATGTGTGATAGTCCACTAACTATATTTTGTGATATTTCTCTATGGAAAAACCTTTTCTAGGACAGACAACTTTTAGGGGCCATTTGAAGTATTCCAACTCCATTTTGTGATATTTCATTATGGAAAAGCCTCTCTTGTGCGACTTTGGTCTAGGAGTTGAGCTATTTTTAAAAGGTTCTCCCTTGTTAGCCTTGGTCCAAGAATGTAGAAAATTTTGAAAACCTCCCCCATTTGTAGACTACTTTAGGACTTGTCTATCCTACTCAAGGCCAACTAAAAAAGTAAAATGTTGTTAGAGATGCCCTATGTTTGAAGTGCTTGCATCCTTTATGTTTGTATGTGTTTGTTGAAGTTAGAAATAAACTGTAACACCCCAATTTTCAACTGGACCTCCATTCACGTGCTTCCTCACGTGTGGATTGTCGCCCAATAAAAATTAAGGTGCTACCAAAAATTTACTTTCTGTCCAAATCTTTTTCTTCAAAATTTAGTTCATAACTATTATTTCTCAAGTCAATGTTTGGGTAAATTTCTTATACAAAACAAAAGAATCAATATAATTTCTCAAAACATTCACCGGGTTTCTCAATATAAATCATAAACAATGCAGCGAAATCATTTTAGAAACTTCTATTAAACCAAAATGGTCAAACAAGAAACATCATTTAAAGATAAAATAAACCAAAGTTCAAATTAACGTAATTACATTAAAATAATTCAGTAAAATACATAAAACATGGCCTCCAAGTCTCCTATCCCGGACGACCTCCCCAATGAGGCATCCACTTAAACCGTAAGTCTTCTGATGTAAGTTAACATACTCTACGTCTAGATGTACTTGAAAAATAAAGTGGGAATGAGCTCGAAAGCCCAGTGGATCGATCCTACACATCACATGCATTATACAGACTCAATCCAAAACATTACAAGCACTTTTAAACATTAGGCGTTTCAAACATTCATTTAGTTTTTGGTCGAAATTGAAGACCATAAGAGGGTTGAGATGCCTCTCGGTATTTCCTATGGTCCAATCTAATCATAATCATAGAGGCCTCAGGTACTGGTACCATCTAAAATTAGTCATATCTTAGTATCACAGCCTGAGAGAGAGTACTTACCATGACTCGCATCGTCTCCCAAAAACTTCAAGCCGTCACAGGTAGCTTCGGGTGGAAATACCTACGATCCGCCTTGGGGCTCGACAATCGCACCAGTACGTGGATTTTTAATAACCCATCGTCTTATTTTTGTTTTACACAATCTTAATCATATCAAACATCACATTATTCACTATAAAATAATTTCAATATGCGTGTAAGCCAACATGATAATGTGCATGAATAACCAATGGAATTTAAATGCATATCTTCCTATTCATGCATGTTATAATTGAGTAAATCTAAGTGCAAATCTTTATATTTAATCATGGCATGAAATGATTATGCATGAGTCTCAATAATTCATCATACATCACACATCATTCAAATAATCCAACCAATTTAAATCAATTTCCTAATAAGATTCTAATATCTATAACTATTCAACCAAATGCTTTGAATTTTAAATATATATAATACATATGAGCAAGGAAGTCACGCCCACCTAATTTTGTCGTTTTTCAGGGCGACCTTGTTTTCCTTCAAGTTATTCGTAAGAGTCTGAAATTCGATAGTCAATAAAAATTCTTAAGTTCTTGATTCATACTAGACCTTATTCAAAATATTTTTAAGCTTAAAGATTTCCAAACTAATTATGCAAATCAAAATATTAGTTTCAAATAATTTTGGATTATTCCTAAATTTTAGAATTTTATACATTCTAATTAAAATAACACCATTTTTAAGTTCTTCGAATTTCTTTATCTTTCATTAAAACTTTAATAATTGATTTCTAAGCCTCTATGATTTATTCATCTCTAAATAATTTATTTAGTACCGAACAAATAATTTAAAACATTAAAACTTAAGTTGAGTTTTAAAAATATATAATTTATGTTCCATAAATTTTTATTTTCACTTAAAATGAAATTTTTATGTTTAAAGTTTGAACTAAGTCTAAAATATTATTTTATCACTAAAAAAATCCCTAAATTATTCTTTTAGAAATAAAAAAATTCGTCTTCAGATATTAAATCTAAATTATAAATTTCTTAATTTTATTGGTTCAAAAATAAAATTATTTCCTTTTAAGATTCTTTTTAAAATGATTTAATAACTTCCTAGTCTCCGAATTTTCACAATTTAATTTATTCTATTCATATTGTAATTGAATTAATTATGAACAAAATAAGACTTCTGCATATTATAAGTTTGATTTAAATGTTTAAAATTTATTCTTTCCTTATACTAGATTTAAAGCTTTCAGGAGTTTATTATTATTTATCTATTTATTTATTTTTTTGTTCTAACAAAGTTTATTCAAGGTTACAAAAATTAAACAATTAAATCAATAAATGAATGATTGAAATAAATGTTGCACCTTTCGATTATATGTTCCTCTTGGAGTTCACGTTTACCTTCAAATAATTTGAATCAATCTTCGAACAGTGCTTAACCATGTTCAACGATCATTAGTTAACTTTTTAAAAGCTCAATATCTTTTAGTAACCAAATCCCAAGTCCAAATTTTTCAACACATTCGACAGCTTAAGTTACTCTCTTCTTCTTCGTTCCCAAATTGAATCAGAAATTTTTAAAATCAAAACACACCTCTCAGTATCCAAGTCACACCTATAATCAGTGATTCAGATACTATAACATCACTTCACTATTACCTAGATTTCTACCCATACTATCCTTTTTCAAAATCATATCCAAGAAAATTTATTTTTTAGTAAAATTAAATCCAATGAAATTCATTTTCAGTTAAAATCAAATTCAGTAAAATCTTCATTCTAGTGAAAATCATATCCACTGAACTCAAATCTAGCCTAGTGTATCAAAATACTGAGCTCTGATACCATATTTGTAACACCACAATTTTCAACCGGGCCTCCGTTCACGTGCTTTCGCACGTGTGGATCGTCGCCCGATAAAAATTAAGGTGCTACCAAAAATTTAATTTAACTTCAACAACTCAATCCATGTCCAACTGCTCAAATACATTCAATCCCCAACTACGAACTCATCAAAATGCACAACCCAACAAGATTTAAACCCAGAAATTCACACCACCTCTGTTTCACGATCGGCCAAAACCACAAATAAAATCTTCAAGCAAATATCTTCTAATTCCTCTTGATGACTGTCAAGTCTTTGGATCTCAATTTTGGATCTGTGCTTAATTCAAGAACCAGAAATTGATGCTAACAAAAACAAATCGTGCTCCTTCTAATTTATGTTGGACGACGTCCAACTCAACCAAAACCAGATTATTGAACCCCAAATCACGTTTAGCTTCATCCTCTATATCACGGACAGCAACAACCAAATCAGATTTGGTTTCTTCTTTTTCTATCATCACAAAACACACGAACCAGAAAATCTAGAATCAAATTTTTGCTTCCTCTTCTTCGTTTCGACAACAACCCATCTTCTTCAAACAAACGCACCCAAAATCCAAAACGCAGCACTCAAAATCAGAACATGGCACGTTTACATTCTTCACAGTTTCAGCTTGCCTCCAGCTACTCAAAACCCTCAATAGCACACACCTAGCAACCAAATAAAATCCAATCCTGATTTCGTCCCAAACCGGCCATTTCAATCCCAAAATTGAATCTAGGCATCGGTATACGCTTCTCTTTCGTTCCTCTATTTTTCTTGTTCATCAAGCTAAGCCCAATCCCTCTGGAATCACGAATCATGCCTGAAACCCAAATCTGAAATCCTTCTTCTTCAATCACGGACTGCATCATTCATGTCCTCCTTTTCCTTCTTTATTGTTCTTCGTCTTTCATTTTTGTCCGCCCAAAAATGCAATAGCAAACTGCTGTTCGTCATTCCAAAAATAGGGCATCATAAGAGCGAGATTCCTCTTGTCTTTCTTGTTCATCGAGCTCTAAAACGGATAGAAAAGGCTATAGTTTCTTGTTCGCTCATCACGGCATCCACTCCATCAATCAATCTCCAACCGATCTTGTTCATCTTCTTCGTCCTTCTTCTTTGATCGTCACGACCAGCAAAGCAACAGAAATTGTTGTTCGTCCTTATGAAAACAGAGCATGCCCTAAATCACACAGCCCTCATTTTTCTTTGTCCCCAAATCGCAAACCTAGCTCGTGCTTCTTCGTTCTTCTTTCTTCCCTTTCAATTTTCCGGCACAGCTTCTCCTTCGTTCGTGCAGAAAATGCATTGCTAGGCTGCTTCTTCCACCATCTTCTTTCTTCTTCTACATGCTTCCCAAATTTTTTCCTAGTTTTTTTTTCAAATATTTTATATAGTAACAATTGTTTTGCAAAAGATAAATATTAGTAGCACGATTGCTACTAAAGGTTGCTTAACAACAATTAACGTTGTTAACAAAACCTATACTCTCGATCGTCGAAACCTTTCATGCTGCCTCAAAACAATTTGCTCACTAAGTAGCACTTTAGTAATTAAATAATTTGGACGGATGATCCATATCTATATATTTTTTTCTAGAATTTGAAAACAAGCCTCTTTCTATTTTAATTCATTTTCACAAAACTACGCGTACATACAAAGTTAAATTTTGATTTATTTTCATGTTCGGATCACTCGCGCCATCGTGCTTTCATTTTCGAATTACTCTCGTCATCGCGCTCGCGCTTTCGTGCTCACTCGAGTAAGCTATAAAATAATTTATTTTTTCAAAGTATAGTCTATATTTATATTTAAATAAAACCTCATTCTAGTTCATTTATTATTATTAGTATTAATTTTCTTTTTTTGTTATTTTATTTTAAATTCTTATTTTCATACAAAATAATTATTTTATTTTATTTTTTTCTCACGACGTGTCCGCGTTCGAAAATTTCTGGGGTGTTACATAAACTCACTAGGCTCATAAAGCTTATCTCCTCATCTTTTCTAGATGCAAGTATGGCCTAGTCAAGGTTTGAGGAGCCAATCCATATTGTGTATTTCTCTCTTTTGATTTCCTTGATGTTGTACCCCGTGTGGAAGATGTTTTTGAATATTTTGTAATTTTGGTAACATGTAATAATGGCCCTAGTGGAAACAGTTAACTCAGTATTTATGAAAGCTAATATAAGTTCTAGATAGAGCAAATTTTAGTTTTTAATTTGATATTTTACTTTGTGAAATTTAATTTATTCTTGCATATTTAATTACATAATTTCTATAGCTCATGTTTTAAATTACAGATTGGAACACAGAATGAATAAGTAGCATACCCTTAGGACGATGCCTGATTGTATTTTCACACGAAATACCAACTTCTTAATGATCGAAAAACATTTTTAAAAATGAATAAACTAGGTTTTGGAGATAATCAAGTCATACTTTTATAAAGGTTAGGAAAGTGGGTGTTGCAAATTTCATGTAGTTAATCAACCTGGGAACCATAGAATAATCTCAAAGTGGCATCGTTTTTAAGAGAATACCTTCTCTTATTCAAACACTTATCATATCTTAACCAAACCTAGTTAAACTAAATATATGTGATTACAACTGAAGTAACAGCTAAAGCTATCAAAATTCTATCTTTACGGGATGACTAAAGGGGGATAAACTTTGGTTAACAAGTAGTAACCAAAGTAACCGTGAGTTAGCCAAGCTAATCCATAATATAGAAAAAATCATTCCATCTTTAACTCTCCCCCATGACACCCATCTTCCCTGAGTGCACTTTCCTTTTTTGCTTACCCCTAGTTGACTTTCTCTCCTTTTCTTCTACTCAATTGGCCCAATAGAGAAACTAGCAAAATGTTTTGTGAAAATCCTATAAAACATCAAGGGAAAGCCACAAAAAACCCCCAATTTTCCTTATTATCTCCACACTTCTCTTAACTAAGCATCTAGTAGATCTCAATTCTACCCATCTTTTAGATCAGAAAAAATCAAAGAAAAACATGCCTAAAATGTCCCCATAGGCCCAACCAAACATCATCTAAACATGCACAAGGATGTTCCCATTTATTCCATTAATTTCATGTTTTGTTCGCCCCTGCTTTTCTTTGTTAAGCCATATGTCCATCATCATTTTGCAGCCACTTTCTAGCCTTGAAAACTAGAACAAAACCATCAAGAAACATGTCAAAACCATAGTCAACACCAACCTAGAAAGTAAACCAAATCACCCCATTACTTGAGTGACTATCAAGCCTAATGTTGCACTATTGGTTCCCTTCCTTATTCTTTATTTTGGCCACATTTTGGACTAAGAAAACTATCCCTTAGAAGTCTGATTTCCAACCTTATATACACCCAAATTAAAGTTTCCAAGGACTCAAATACTAAGTGTCCCTCAAACTACGTTTAAAAGTTTGACATTTCACACTTTTTACAATAGAAAACCTAGTTCAGTCCTTATAGTAGGATTGTAATACCCTAAAATTTTGTCAAATAATTTAAAATAAAATAAAATAAGTTAAGTGAATTAATTTCAAAGATTTTAAAAAAAACTTGGTGCAAATTGGGGGTTGGCACATGAAAAATAAAATATATTGGAGATATAATAAAGAATTAGGCAAATAAGACCTTAATTTGATAATTTAATGAAAATTACAATTTAGTAGAATTAATTATGA
>JAJIYU010005221.1:0-22736 GCA_030144865.1 Tinospora cordifolia
CTGCAATAATTATTAGCAAAAAAACAAATAAAAATTATTAGCAAGAAATGAAATATTAATTGTAAATCCACTATTAACATTTTTTTTATTCTTAAAAAGTTTTAACAACAACAAAAAAAAAAAAAAAAATTAACATTGAGCAACAAATACTTTTGTTACTAAAAGTCAAATTTATTGTAGTTCTTTCCCACCATACTATTCACTCTTGAAAAAACAATTAAAATAAAACTTAAACATTTAATTTTTTTCATCTTCCTCACTTTTTTTTTTTTTTAAAATTCTTCTCCATTGATTCTCTTCTTTCTCCTTCTCTATTTCCTTAAAATATCTATTAATTTTGGATTTCTTGCCCAACAGTAACGACATAGTCATTAAATCAAATTTTTAGGTTTACAAAACCAAGAACCTCATATTTTATAGGTTTCCCACCAGGAAATATAAAGGTTTAGATGTAAAACCCAGCGAAGAAACATAAAAGTTTCTTGATTGGAGAGATCTAAGATTCATTAGGCGCAAAATAAAGTTATTAGTTTTCTCGAATTGTGAAACCTAGTTACTCACTCTAATAAACATATCTAGACATGGGTTTCACTGGATTGAAAACTCACATCATTGGGTTTCACCAACCGAGAAACCCATGCATTTGTGTTTTCCTAGTTGTCGAACCTAGACTGGGTTGACAATTAGTTAGCATGTATATATATGTGTGTGTGTGTGTGGTTATGGTCCACAAATCACACGTGGAAGTTTTTTCATATTTCATCATCAAAGAGATATTTTAGCACAATGTGTTAATATGAAAGACTAACTGCTATGTTTGCGACTTACTAGTATTATCATGGATTCTAGTACGCTTTCACATTAATTTTTTATTTTTGGTGATACAACACGAATAATCTAATATATGTGATGTTTTCACATTTGAATAATATTCAACATAAATCGCTCATCAACTTGGTCATCAGTTATATATCGTGGTATGTTGCTTGTGATGTGATGGCATAATTCATGCATATATATGTATATTGCAAATTTGTATTGAAAGTTAAGGCCTAAAGCATTTTCTATATAGCCATAAATTGTGAAAAAATAAATATAATATAGGATAAATAGATACATAATTAAATTAGATTTCTTCACTATAACTATTACTATTTACTATTAATTAAGTTGAGACAGGAAAAGAACAATTATTACATGGTCGTGTATTTTTCAAAGAATATGTTCAATAACTATTTACTATTATAAAAATGAATAGATAATATTTTAATTATATCTAATTAAAAAAATACTTAACACTTGAGCAAAATGTGTATTTTTAAATAAAATATTAAAAACTATTAACTTTAATTTGATTGTCTATTAATTAAATACTCTAAGCAATGATAAAAGGATTAAAAATTAATAGCATTTGCCACCAATCAAATGTCACGTCAGCATTGTAGCTAAAATTCATTCAGTCACACGCAAAACTTTTAATATATGTACAAACCTAAACTGGAAATTATCTGCATTAGCAAATTCATACCAATTGGTATATTATTATTTTTTTAATATATAAAATGCAAATGTGTATTGAAAAGGCTTTTTAACTAAAATTCATTAAATAATGTTCTTGCCTTGATTACATATTTTTAATTGTATAGAAATTTATTGCTTTTGGTAATTAAAGCAGGCTACTGAGCTTCGATGCGGCGGGGTGGTCGTTGCAATTACCATTGATCATCGAATAGCTGATGCACATTCGACAAACATGTTCCTTGTAGCATGGTCAGGGTTTGCGCAGGAAAAACAATTAGTCTCGCTCTACCCATCTTTCCGACGATCACTACTCAATCCCCGTCGTCCAGCCCAATGTCATCCTGATCTCGACAAGATTTACGTCCCCATCTCCATGGCACCGCCGCCTCCAACAGATAAAGGCATTCATAATGACGCCGACGATGTTACTATTAGCCGAATATATTACATTGCAGCGGAACAAATAGCTCTGCTGCAAACAAACGCAAGCGGTAGCATTGATGATATTGCTATTAATGGATCGTCGTCAAATAATATTGTTAAAAGCAAATTGGTGTCCTTCAGTGCATTTTTGTGGCAGCTAGTGGCCAAAGGAGCTGGTGATAAGGCTAAAAGTTGCAAGATGGCTATAATTGTGGATGGCAGAAGTAAGTTATTGACAAACAAGTGCAGTGGTAGTTATACGAGTGCTAGTAATTACTTTGGGAATGTGCTTTCTATTCCATATGGAGAGTTAGGCATTCAGGAGCTGAAGACAAGGCCATTGAGTTGGGTTGCTGAGGCTGTATCGGAGTTCTTGGAGCCAGCAATGAGTAAAGAGCATTTCTTGGGATTGATTGATTGGGTGGAAGCACGCAGACCACAGGCTTTCCTAGCAGGGGTATACTGTACCCAAAGTGATGAAGAAGTAGCATTTGTAGTGTCTTCGGGGCAGCGATTCCCAGTTTCTAGCATAGACTTTGGTTGGGGTAAACCAGATTTTGGGTCTTACTATTTTCCTTGGGGTGGTAGAGCTGGTTATGTCATGCCCATGCCAAGCCCTAAGGAAAACGGAGACTGGCTCGTCTATATTCATCTTTCGAAACGCCACTTGGATTTCTTGGAGGCGGAGGCTGGCTATATGTTCAAGCCTTTCACCTTACACTATCTCTATCTGCAAGAGTCATTTTCTTAAGGTTGATTATTGGCAACCCACAATTGATCACATGTTTCATATATTAGTATTTACACTATACATGATTTATGTATTACACTAGTTCATGTTTTTTATATTTATGTAGTTCATATATGTATATTAATTTGTATGCATGCTTAATATTTATTATAGTTCACGTATGAAATTAGTTCATAGGATTTATGTATGTCATAATATTTTATGTTCTTGTGAATACTATATAAACTCATGAAAGCATATCATTTGAAATGAAGTTGACAGAGCAAATATTTCAAGTTTTCTCATTATTCTTTCATTCCTCTTGAAAATGACTCTGTGCTCTCCCAACAAAATGGTATCAAAACTTTGAGAAGGTCCTTATTAAAAAAAGAATATGGAAAATAACTTCGTTCTATTTCAAGTTCCAAAATTTATTAAAGAAAATTTTGGAGATTGGTGTATTAGAATGAAGGCTTTGCTTGGTTCTCAAGGTGTATGAGAAATAGTATATAAGGGTTACGACAAACCCGAAAATAATGCATTTCTGACTCAAAATGCAAAAAAGAATGTTTTGCAAACCATTAAAAATAAAGATTAGAAGGCTCTCACTTTCATCCATCAAACAATTGATGATTGAAAATTTGAGAAGATATCTCCAGTAACCACCTCCAAGCAAGCATGAGAGATTCTTGATTCTACCTTTAAAGGTAAGGATAAAGTGAAGAGGGTGCACCTTCAAAAACTAATTAGAGGAGACTTTGAAGCCTTGTACTTGAAGGAATCTGAATTATTTTCAAATTATAGTGCAAGAGTATTAGTAATTGTGAATGAGATGAAGAGGTACGAAGAAACCATGAGTGACATTATGGTGATTGAAAAAATCTTTAGATCTTTCACAGATAAGTTTAATCACATCGTTGTAGCCATTGAAGAATCCAAAGACTTCAAAGCTATGGCAGTTGATAAACTTATGAGTTCCTTGCAAGCTCATGAAGAAAAAATGTGGAAGAAGAAGAAAAATGGTCATGGTTGAGGATGCGGTTAAGGAAGAGGAAGAGATGGAGGAAAGTTCTTCAACAAAGAAGACAACAACTGAGTTCGTAGTTCTTCAAGGAGACGTTGAAGACAAAATAACTACGAGCAAAGATGATATGACAACTCTCAAGTTCAATGTCACAATTGTCAAAAATATGGTCATTATTCTTAGGAATGTCATAATAAAAATGTTGAGGAGAAGATAAATTACACTCTGAATGATAGCAAAGCTGTGGAACCGACATTACTTTTGATACTTAAAGGAGATGTAGATGAGAAGAAAAGTACATGGTACCTGGACACTAGTGCAAGCAACCATATATGCGGGAATAGATCGATGTTTGTTGAATTCAATGACAACATTACCTTTGGTGATTAATCCAAAACTCCTATTTGAAGGAAATGTAATATTTTAATTTGATTAAACTTTGGAAAACATCAATTCATTTTTGATGTTTATTATGTGTTGTGTATGATTACTAATATCTTGAGTTTGATACAAGTCTTAGATAAAGGTTATAACGCTGCTACGAAAAATTATAGTTTTTTTTAAGAGATAAGTATGACAATTTAATTGTGAAGATTCTTATGACCAGAAATTGAATGTTCTTATTGAATGTTTAAAATGATGTCTCTAAGTGTTTGAAAACTTGCTCTAAAGACTATCTTGGATATAACACCTAAGACATATGCATTTAGACTTTAGCTAGCTTAAGTTATTGGCAAAAAAACACTTGGTGAAAGGTTTGCCTTTTTTGATCATCCTAATCAATTGTGAAAAGGATGGTTATTTGGAAAGTAATCCAAAAAGAGCTTTTTTAAAGAAAATACAACAAGAGCTTGAGAACCAGTAGAGCTTGTTTATAACGATCTATGTGATCTGATCGAACCAATTTTTTTTGGTAAGAATAATTGCTTTATTTTGTGAAGGATAAGTCACATGTTTTTGAAGTCTTTAAGAAATTCAAAGCACTTGTTAACAAAGAAAGTGATTACTATGTCAAATCCTTACAACATGATAGAGGAGGCGAATTTACATCAAATACATTCAATGAATTATGTGAATCTCATCGAATTTGACGTCCTATGACAACTCCATACTCTCCTCAACAAAATGGTTTTGTTGAACGAAAGAACGAATCTATTTTTGACATAGTCAGAAGCATGTTGAAAAACAAAAACATGCCAAAAGAATTTTGGGCTGAAGTTGTTGAATGTGCGGTTTATTTATCAAATTGATGCTCAACAAAAAGTGTGTGGAACCAAACACCACAACAAGCATGGAGTAGACACAAGCCTAATTTGCCTCATTTGAGGGTATTTGGCGGCATTGCCTATGCTTGTGTACTTGAATAGCATATGGCAAAAGTGAGAAGTACATTTTCATTGGCTATGATTTTAACTCAAAAGCAGACAAACTCTGCAACCCAAACACGTCCTAATTAGTTGAGATGTTGGATTGGGCCACTCAAAATAAAAATTTTGATTTTCTTTTATTTTATGAAGATAGAGAAGACGAAGAAGTTGTTCAAAGGATTGCAACTCCACCACTATAATAACCCAAAATATTAGAAATCAACAAAAAAAAAATTACTCATAACATGAGGATCCAGGTCCTCACAAGAGAACCTAGGTCCTCCATCAAAAAAAAAAAAATAGAGAGGGGGGAAGTTGTTGCAATCGTAGTCCCCAAATTTCGGATCGTGGTCTTGCGTTTATTGTGATGGAATCATAAAGACCGCGGTCCTGGTATTAAAGATCGTAGTCTTGGTATTAAGGACAACGGTTCTGCGATTGAAAGTGGTCTCGTGACGGGATCGCAATTATGGTTTGGAAGACTGTTGTCTTGTGATTACAAAAACTCGTAAATCTTGGCTAAAACGTGCGACTGCAATTCAGGATCGCAGTCATGTGATTAGCGTTATGTTAAGATTGCGATCTTGCGATTGAAAAATAGAAACGGTGCACGTAAAACCCTAACTGAAAACCATAAATGTGCGTGTATATATATACATTTGCGTGTGTAGAACCCTAATCACTAACTCTTCTCGTAGTCGCTATCTTCTGCTTGCAAATTGCTGCATTTTTGCAATTCCCTCTTCTCTCTTCTCCCATCGCATGTTCTTCTTTCAACAGCCATATTACTGGAACCGGACAAATAGAGTGCTGCAACTACGTGGTGTAACCATAGAACCATAACGACACACATAAAAAGGTAAGATTCAACTCTTAGACATTGACATAAGTTTTGCATTATGTTTTTGGTGAATGGAATCAACCAAAAAGACTCCTAACCTACAGTTTTAATACTTGCAATATAACAGAACACTAGAGACATTCTGATTATTCGTTGGAGACAAACAAAGAGGAAACACATAAAGTAAGGTATAATGCATTTTTTCAGTACGATTATGATACATATCTTGAGTTGAATATTAGCATATTGAATCGTTGCGAACGAGAGAAACGAAAGATTACAATTGAGACCCATTTTCCATATCTTTCACACATACACTTAGATTTTTGCCACACATGGAGGCAACTATGTTAATACTTAACTATTATGACTCCTTTTCACACCTTATACACCATTATGGTTTGAAAGTATTAAAATGTTTGAATCTTGAAATTAGACACATTAAATTTTTAAGGCTAAAGATTCAAGGTCAAAAGAACGACACAAGGACCCAAGGAAACGAAACATCAGTTGGAGATGATTACCTTGCTTCCTAGTCTTATATGAGTTTAAATATTGAACATAATGTGTGTTTACATTACTATGAATTTGTAGAAGCACGCTAGGGTTTGTTTGGATACTATGATTCTTTGATTGTGTATAAAATGCTATATAACATGATTGGAATATCCATGCTCACTAGTTACTCATCTTCATAACATGAGACTCACGTGATTTTTCCATATATTTCATGATTGTTATCATACTTGACTTATTTGAACCATGTTACCTGTTTTTATTGTCAGGACCCCTTCCCTAGGGAGAAGGACGAACCGACCTACGCATTGTTCTGACAAACCCATTCCCAAACTAAGCTTGCTTGAACATTGTTAAACCTCTTCACAACACTGTACATAACACTATCAGAGTAATCATAAGAAACACGAAAAGAACTAGAACAAATCATTACAGTAGAAAATATTTTTTTATAAGTTAAACAAAAGTCATTATATATACAGTCTCTTAAATGTAGCAGTAGTGAAAATGTCTAAGTCAAAATATCTACAATATTTTTTTCACTTCCTATATATTATACTAACTCTCAAAACAGTAAACTATGTGAGGAAACCTACCAAAATAAACGTGATGCGCTCTATGCGATGACCACCTTCTTCCCTTTATTCGCAGAAGAAGAATATAAAATGTTAGAGTAGTGAGCCAATTATGTCCACAATGACTCAGTGAGTAATGTAACATAATCTATAATTTAGAAAAAGAATTCCAGAAAATCAATGATATGTATGAATGCATAATAATAAAAATGCAAATGAGTGCAATAGTTAATGAATGACAAATCCACAATGCAGTCGTGCACCTTCCATTTTGAAAATGCTTTTAATGCTGAAAACACATAAATCCACTTAAGCGGGAGAAACTTGACGTTTAGGCATATACTCATATCATATCACAGGGAGCCAATTGATAGACCTGACTCGAATGTATCTTCGAGTACGACAACCACTCGTCCTCAATGTTTTACCACATTTAGTACCTTAACCCGTACCCAGACCTTGATTTTCGGTGCACATTTTCATTTAAATCACGTTTAAGATTGTAAATGCATTTCGATATGTAAGAACATTTCATTTATGACAGAATAAGAAGTTAAGTGATAATTAAAAAACACTGCTCACTAGGATGCTTAGCTCTTGGTGCTCTTCTAGTGATTGGTCGTGTCCCGCAGATGTTTGATTCTGCGTGATCAACTTAATTTCCTAATATCTGCATAAAACTTGGCTCAAAGTTAACTTTATAGTTCTTCATCAATCGAAGGATTGACTTGGTCAATTGTACACAACTCTAACTAAACCTAGCCCTCGCCGACCTGTCAAATCGACAAGGTTAACGCGATTAACAAGGTCAATTAAGCTTTTAAGATTGACTCAAAATACTATAAATATGTATTATCGAAATGTGTCTTACCTTTGATACACAATAACCAGTCACTTTTATAAATTTGGTGGTTCAATACATAAATATTATTTTCTATGTTACACATTTCTCTAATAAGTATTTCATAATGCTATACAATATTATATACAATTTTTTCTATTATTTAACATTATTTTTACCCTATATACATTTTTTAATATTTATTAATTAATCCTCAAATCGCATAAATACAAATTTAATATATCAATTCACCTCCAAAAATTTTAATTTTAGTATCATTGAGTTCAGAGTTTTGTTCTATACATTTTAATACCCGTTAACTAAAATTTCAGTATTGATGGATATACCCCCCATGTGTTGACTTCCAACTACTATATAATTTCTTAAGGTCCACGAGAATACAAATAATATACATATTTGTATTCTACTCGTAAATCTGAATACAATGATATGTATATTGTATAGTTTCATTTCTAGAAAAAATATGTCCTAATTTTTGGGTCGCAAAATAAACTAATTCATTTATTGAAACTATACTATAAAACTAAAATTCAAAATTTCTATAATAATTTAGAATTGAAAAGAAATAAAAGTAGATTACTTAAAGCGTTAGATTTTCAAAAGTGCACGATTTATCTTTTCCTCTTTTCTTTTTTTTTCTTTTCTTTTTCTCCTTTTTTTCTTTTTTTCTTTCTCTTCCTTTTTCCCACTTCTTTTTCTCCTTTTTTTTTCCTTTCTCCTTCCTAGATGATGAGCAAATGAAGAGGGGATGAGTAAAATGAAATGAGAGAATGACTTTATATAAGGAAGGGATTGGGGTGCGTCCCATGCTACATTAATGTAAGAAGAGTCAACAATATTGCCTATCTCATCTTGACACATCATGTACATTATCCCCTAATAATCTTTAATTCATCTTTTCATAAAATGAAAACTTATCCTACACCTCCCCTAGCTAATCTCCTTTAATTAACAAATCTTTTCCAATTTTTTTTCCAATACATGACTCATCACCTTTATCCAACATTTTTATTTATTTTATTTTGTTTCCATTTCCAACCAAACAATCATTACTTAATTAAATATATATACACCTATTCATTTATTTGCTTCGTCCATTATATACATATTCACAGCTACATATGTACTTGAATTAAATTATTTCATTCATCATTTTCATTTCCATCCAAGCATATCATATATATATTAATCATCATATATGTATTTTTATTTTATACATATATTTGTACCTATACATATATACATACATGCAATTATATATATGTATGTATGTATGTATGCAAGAATTACTGTCTTGTATTAATTTATCTCATCATATTATTTTATTTTATTTTAATTCTCACACTAATTAATTTCATTTATGAAAATCACGTATTTTCATTTAATTCACACATTAAATTATGCAATACCTGTAAAATTATGTATCATTGTAGGTGTTTTTGCGAATGGAATAGCGGGTTAAACCCTAATTCTTGATGATAGAACGATGAGTGTGATCCTGATTCTCGAGTTGGGTAATGGGTGTGCCCTTATCCCATTGGAATCTGACATAGAGTATATTTTCTTCTTTGACATGATAATGATGAGAGAACACCAAGGTTAAATCTTTTGGTCTAATTTAACGACTGTTGAATAATTTAATGGTTGAAATGCCTAATGTATGCTAAGTGTTTGCGTGTTTGATATTTTGAGTTGAATAATACTATGAATGTAATGTGTATGATCTATTGGGTTCTTAAGCTCACCCACCTTTCCATTTTAGGTAATCCTTGAGACGATCTGAGTTGATTGTGCAATTTGAGTACAAGATTTTGCTGTTACCTCAAGGTTAAGGTTGTTAGTCCATTTTCTTTTTTGTTATTGAAGTACATTGGTTTAAACTGGGCAGATGCCCCTTCCCTTTCATTGTAATTTTTATGTTAATGTTGGTTACGATATAGTGTTGAGCCTGATAGGCTAGATTTTTGAATCTTATTTGAAAATTTTGTGACAAATTTTATTTGCCTTAATTATTGAATCTATGATTCTTATTATCTCTTGAATCTTTAGTTGAGATAAATCTTGGTGAGTCCAAGAGTTTGATGATTTATTTATATGTGAGATTTGGTATGTCCAGATGATGTTTAATGAGAATTGAATTTGAGAAAAGTAATGTCCATATTTTTGATAGATGACATGTCTATTGATATTTAATGATGCGTCCTTCTATACATGATAGAAATGAAGGACCGAGAAATGGGCTGTTACAAGTTGGTATCAGAGCTCAGTTAGTAGACAACTGGGTGAAAAGAGAGAGAAAGCCTAGGCAGTGGATGCCAAGGGTGAGATGAGAGCTTAGAAGTTAGACTGCATGGTACTAGGCTAGATGTGCATTCAGACACTAATGGTGGTAGCTGAAGTTGACGATGGTTGAGGCTTCAATGGAGGAATTGCTTTGCCAAGGATCAAAACCTTAGGTCTAGGAAAAGAGACCATAGGTCAATACTTGGGTGTTGTCAAGGAGGCACAGTGGATCATAAATGAAAATGATTAGGATATAAGTTAAAGACTTAAATGTGTGAAAAATGAAACACTTATTTGGTCTAGATACAAGATCAGGACGATCCTGTATCTCTAGTTTTTGCAAGGTGCGGGACGTGTAGGAATTAGGGATATGGAAGAATTTTAGACTTGGATATTGACATGCCATGGATGGTGAATTTGAAAGAGCTTGTTTTTCTATGTTTAGCTGGTATGGGAGAGTTAGGTTTAGTGGGACTTGGGTGGCCCTAGTCATTGTGACATTTGTGAAATTATTTTGGGTGTAGTGAAATTTTTGAGTGGAAGCTTATGTCGTCAGGCAAGAGTGGTATGAGATACTTGAACTCAGAGGCATAGATGGAAGCTTAGAAATCTCACTAATGGTTGTTCACATGCTTCTTGATGTTAAGATTTTGAATATTGTTATATGAGACCAAAAATCCTGTACCCAAAGTAAACATGAGGGTTTGAAAACCTCAAACTTCAATTTAGAGACAGAAACTGATAGGTCACTGAACATACCGACAACATAGAGACATGATAACACGAACGACACGATAAAATTTATTATGACAATAGGATCACAAACTATAAATAAAGATATGAAAGATGACACTTATCACAAGTTGCAAAAACATTTAACTTTCAGATAAAGGGGTTCGTGTAACCCAAATTGAATTTAGATGAAGTTATGACTCTTCTTGTGTATTGAATTTTTCCTTATTTTTATCCTGTTGAACTGATGGATACTAAAATGACTTTTGGCTTATAGATAATGGTAAGAACAAGGGGTAACGGTACGAGAGATGAAAATACCAATGAGTTAGGGCAGAGGGAAAACAGAGTGCCACTGACAACAGCTCTAGGTGGGACAGTGGTGACCACAGACATGTTAGTTGAATTTGCTTAGCAAGTAGTAAAATAGGTCATGAGAAATCTAGCACAAATTCAAAACCCGTCACTAGTACAACCACAGCCATAGGAATAACCCCAACCCCAAGTTCGTCAGGCTCTGTTACCTAATGTTCTAGTGGCACTGGACCGACTAATTATGGACGACATGGAGCAAAATAACCTATTAATAGAATTTCAGAAGCTATGACCCAATACTTTTGAGGGTATGATTGATCATGTACCTGTTGATAAGTAGTTTACTAAGATGAACAAACACATAATGCCTTAGGGGCAACTGGCACTAGGAGAGTAACATTAGCAGTGCACTAGTTTGAGGGACCTGCCTATTGTTGGTGGGAGATGGTCATGAATGATCCTGCTATGGATGCATCTACTATGACATGGGAGCCGTTTAAGACTCTATTGTATTCACACTTTTTCTCCATGGAAAAGACAAAATAGATACAGTTGGAGTTCATTCGACTAGCACAAAAGAATATGATTATTGCCAAGTATGAATAGAAGTTCACTGAATTGTCCAGGTTTGCCCCAAAGCTAATAAGAGATGAAGGATTGAAGGTAGAAATATAGAAGATAATACATCTTCTGAAATTGACTACTCTTAAGGAAATTGTGGAAAGGGCGAAGTTGATCAAGTGAGATCTCGAGTATAAACAAGCTTTGAGGAACAGACAGAAAAGGTCACAACTGGAACAATCAGCAGGAGCCTCATAAAAGAGGTAGGACAGACAGGATGGACATCGAGTGCCTTAGAATCAGAATCAGGTGCAGAATCACAACAGGCCACAGAACAAGCAGGCAGGGATTGATCGTGCTGGGGACGAGTAGAGGGAGTAGGCAAAGAGGCAAGGGTTGTGCTTCTTATGCTATTAAAAGGGACATATTGCCAAAAATTGTCCTAATAGAGCTCTAGCTCCTCCTCAGCAACAACAGGTGCATGGACAAGATGCTTGTCCACAATAGAAGCAACAACAACAGCCCCAACCTAGCAAAATCAGGGGTAGAACTAAAATTAGGTTTGAGGATAGAATCAGGTTTGACTCTATGTTGCTGATGCCCATGTTGATTATGCACCGATAGTTGAAGGTACTTTCTTTTTGTTTAATGTTGCTGTGAAAGTTTTGTTTGACTCTGGTGTTACCTGATCCTTTATTTTTGAATGTTTAGTAGATAGATTACAATTGGTGACAAACCATTTCTTGTGACATTACATGTAGCCACACCTATAGGAACCACAGTGAACTCTATGAGAAACTGTAAATGTGATCTTAAATTTTGGGATAAGTTGATTTCAACTAATCTTAGTACACTTCATTTTCATAGGTATGATGTCATATTGAGTATGGATTGGCTGACTTTATATCAAGCTAAGATAGACTGTCAGAAGTGGAGGGTAACTGTGATGTTGTCTTCTGGAGACGTGTTTAGGATAAATGAGGATATACAAAGATTTCCAAGGATTCCTATGGTAGCTATGGTACACTGTTAAAAAAAAGAAGAAGACTTCAAATAGGTGTTAGAAGAGGATGCTGAAAAACCTAGAAAAATACAAGAGGTACTTGTAGTACATGAATATGCAGATGTATTCCTAAATGAACTACTTGGACTACTATGTAATACTTGAAATTCGAGTTAAAAAATACTATTAAAAAATATGGTACTATTCACAGTACGCATTATTCGTAAATACGGTATTGTAGTGCACTATTTTGTCTGTAGGTACTGTAGCACATTGTAGCTCTGTTCACTACTGTTCATTTTTGTTGTTTTGTGCTAAAAAATCGATATAAACCCATCTCCTCATTCTCAAAACTCATTCTAGCAAGAAAGAAATAATTTTTTTGCTTACTCTCTTTTTTTCTCTTGTTCTTTGGCTGTTCTAGATAGCAAATATAGTAGTAGGAAGGAGAAAATCCTAGTTTTTGCATAGCAGTGTGAAAGTCTATTTCTGGGCACCTTTTTCGGAGTAACCAGAGGGCTTTACAAATCAAAATTAGTATATTAACTCTGTTTAAGTCTCTATTTAAGATTGGAGATATCTTTATGATCGTTATCTATTTTAGTATGTACTACTATTCACGTATATGTTGCTTACTGTTCACAGGGTACTGTTCACGAGGTACTGTTCACAATTACTATTTAGCACTGTTTACATTCACTATTCACAGATGCGGTACTGTTCATATATACGATACTGTTTGTGAACGGTTATTAAATCACATTTTCAAAACATAGATCTTGAAGACTGATAGTTGAAGATTCGAAAAAAGTTAGAATAACAACGCAAGGGTTTAAGAGAGTCTACGATTAAGGTGGAAGTGATTACTTTACTCCCTAGTATGATTTAAATTTTAATGCCAAATATGTGATGTTTACATTGTTTGAATGCCTAGAAGCATGGTAGGATGTTGATTAAATGATTTTTGAATGACATGAATATATGAATGCTAGATTAACATAAGTTATAAGTCCGTGTTTGGTGTTTACATACTTTTATACTTCTATGAAATGATTGTTGTCGTATTTATGTTTTAGGTAATGATCAACATGATTACGTTATTGTACAATGATGTTTTATACATAATGAAATATTTATTGATACACAAGCAAAGATAAATTTAGAGTCGAACCACATACCGTCGCAGTGGTCCACGGAGGATCACTGTGGATGTTCTTGTGATAAGGAACGATGGGTTTGCCCCTAGTTCCCGATGATAAAATTATGGGTGTGACCCTAGTTCTTTGGTGATGGAGCGATGAGTGTGACCTTAGTTACTAGTTTGGGTGATGGGTGTGCCCCTATCCTATTGGAATCTGTCATATAGTGTAGTTTCCTCATCTTTTCTGAGATAATGATGAAGTGAGAACAACAAAGTTAGACCCTTCGGTCTAATTAACGACTATTGATAACTAAATGTTTGAAACACCTAATGAATGATAAGTTTTGCATGTTCAATATTTGATTTAAATAATGTATTGATGTATTGCATATGATCCACTGGGCCTTGAGCTCACCCCACTCACTCTTTTTCAGGTAACTATTGAAGACATTGCTTTTGGAAAATGAATGTAAAAATAATCATCAGTGGTAGTGTGCCTCATAGTATGAGAATTTTAGAAAACTAATCTTATTTGCTATTTTCAATTGTAGGGCATGTGACCCACCATATTTAATTCTGTCAGATGTCGGCTATTGAGACATATAATATTTTTCTTATCAAAAGTTGGCTATGGGGCCTACAAAATTGTTTGTAACTCTAATCATAAATTAATGTCTTTTTAGTTATTATGTGATCCCAAGGTTATTGCTATTCTATTTCTAAGCAAGTGTATTTATACTTTGTTTTATACTTTGGGATATGGTCTGGTGCAACTAACAGATGTGATTGGCGATGTAAAGAAAGAGTAATATCCCAGTTCTTGGATAGAAAGCAAGAGTGACTGCACACGAGTGAAATTGCGTCTCAAGCTGCGAGATGAACACGTCGCCTATGATGTGTGTGATAGATTCGGGAGCTAGGGTGTTACAAAGGTGGTATCAGAGTTCAATTAGTAGAACTACTGGGTAGAAATAGAGTTAACTCACATAAGGAGTCTGGAGCTTAGGCAATAACTCACTAAGTAAGACTTTTACTTTGAATCAATGTCCTACATCCTGTTTTGAAATTGAAATCATTTTGAAAAGACTGTTTTCAAAGGAGATATATGTTTTCAAACACTTTGTTTGGATACGAAGATTACGAGTTGAGCTGATAGTGGATAAGTCTTGTCCCGAGTAAAGCTAAACGTTGAAAGAGAGATGGGTTATCTCGTTTTAGAAAGCATGGTTGCTAAGTAGATTTCAGTCTCACCGTCCGATCTGGAGGTTGTCTCACCAGCTCGTATAAATAATCAGAGTGAAAGAACACACTTATTTTCTATGAGAAAACTAGGATATGACGATTAAGGGCAAAAAATGTATTAGAATACCAGATGTGGTATTAGAACTGGACATTTGGTTCAACATAGAAACCTTTCAAACTAGGAACTGAAACCTTAGGTCTAGAAAAAGACCTCATGCAGAAACTTCAGTGTTGCTAAGGGTAGCACAGTGGATCATGAATAAAACGTTAGGATGTAAGCTAGAAACTGAAAATTTGTGAAAACAAAACACTTGTGTGGTCAGGACGCGAGATCGGGAGGATCCTGTATCTCCAATTTCTGTGTGGTATAAGACGCATGGGATTCGGGGATATAGAGAAATCCTGGACTTGGAGAATGACAGACCATGTTTGATCGGTGGCCTTGGACAAACTTGTTTCCCCATATTTGGCTAGTATGGGATTGTCAATGGGGCTTGAGAAGCCTTAGAAATTAAGATATTTGCAAAATTGATTGGGTGTAGTGAAACCCCTAAATGGAAGTCTATGTTGATGGGCAAAGGTGATATGGGATATTCGAACCCAAAGGCATAGATGGAACTTTGGAATTTCACTATGCTAGTGTGAACATGTATGATTGTATGAATGCCTAATTATTTTGAATGCATGCTTTATTCATCTGAATTTCATAAATATGTATATCACATGTATTGTGATCATAAAACCAAATCTTGTAC
Organism: Tinospora cordifolia; assembly: GCA_030144865.1. NCBI lineage: Eukaryota > Viridiplantae > Streptophyta > Magnoliopsida > Ranunculales > Menispermaceae > Tinospora > Tinospora cordifolia. Next base: position 15,892 of record JAJIYU010005221.1, read on the forward strand.
CCAACACATTAGAGGACTTTGAAAATCCTCAAAATAGAACTTAGAAGCATAAACTAATAGGCCACAAAACCAATTGAGAACTTAGAGACGTGAACCAAGAGTCATGATAGCACGCATGACGTGAGAAAAATTATTCTGAAAATAAGATCATAACTATGAATAAAGATATGAAAGATGACACTTGTCACAAGTTGCAAAAGCATTTAGTATCCAAATTCTAAGATGAAAAAGGGGTTTATGTAACCTAGATTGAATTAATATTAGATTATGATTATGATTCTTCTTGAACTGATGGATAATAAAATGACTTTTGACTTGTAAATAATAGAGGTAATGACACGATAGATGAGAATACTGATGAATTTGGGCAGAGGGAGGATGAAGTGCCAATGGTGGCTGCTCCAGCTGGGACAGTAGTAACTACGAATATGTTAGGTGGATTCGCTTAGCAAGTGGTGGCACATGTTATGAGGAATCTTGCAGAGATGCAAAACCAGCTGCGAGTACAGCCACAACCTCAAACCCAAATTCAGCAGGCTCTGTTATCTAATGGTCTAGTGGTACGGGACCGACGGATAGTAGATGATATAAAACAAAAGAACTTTTTGATAGAATTCCAGAGGCTACGACCCAGTACATTTGAGGGTTTGGCTGACTGCAGATAAGTGGTTCGCTATGATGAATAAGCATTTGAATGCCTTAGGGGCAAGTGGCACAAGGAAAGTTGCATTAGCAGTGCACCAGTTTTAGGGACTCGCTTATCATTGGTGGGAGATGGTCATGAACGATCCCACTACAGATGTGTCTACCATGACTTGGGAATAGTTTAAGAATTTGTTTTATTCACACTTCTTCACCATGGCGAAGACAAAATAGATACAGCTAGAGCTCACGCAACTAACACAAAATAATAAGATAGTGGTAGAGTATGAATAGAAATTTACTGAACTGTCGAGGTTTGTCCTAAAACTGGTAAGGGATGAACTGTTCAAGGCTGACCGGTTTACTGAAGGGCTGAAGGTAGAAATATGAAAAATAATATATCCTTTGAGATTAACTACCCTTAAGGAAACGGTGGAAATGGCACAGTTGATTGAGCTAGATCTTGAGTATGAGCATGCCTTGAGGAATAGATAGAAGAGGTCACATTCGGAACAAGGGGCAAGAACTTCACAAAAGAAGCAGAACAGGCAAGATGGACACCGAGCGCCTCAAAATCAAAATCAGGCACAAAATTACAATAGACAGCAGAACCAACAGGCATGGACTGATCATGCTAGGGATGAACAGAGGGAGTAAGCAAAGAGGCAAGGGTTGTGCTTCTTGTGTCACCAGAGAGGACATATTGCAAAGAGCTGTCTGAATAAAGTTCCAGCTCCTCTTCAACAACAGCAGGTGCGAAGACAAGATGGGTGTCCACAACAAAGGCAACGGCCATAGCTCCAACCATAGCAGAATTGGGGGCAGAACTAGAATCAAGGCTGAAACCAAGCTCGACTTTATGCTATTGATGCCCAGGTTGACCTTGCATCTGCAGTAGAAGGTATTGTCCTTTTGTTCAATCTTGCTGTAAAGGTTTTGTTTGATTCGAGTGCCACTAAGTTATTTATGTTAGAAGAACTAGTTAGGAGATTACAATTAGTGACATCCACATCACTAAAACCATTGCATGTGTCTACTCCCATAGGAGACATTGTAGTTACTCAAAAAGTTTGTACATGTGAATTGAGATTTGGAGACAAACTAATAACTATCGACCTTAGATTATTATCTTTCCAAGGGTATGATGTGATACTGGGTATGGACTAGTTGACTCAACACCAGGCTCAGATCGATTGCCCAAGATGAACAATCACATTAACTCTATCATCCGAAGAGTTAGTAAAAATTAATGGAGATATGTAGAGACTACCTCAGAGTCCTATGATAGCCATGTTACATTGTCTAAAACAGAGTGAGGACTTCAAACAATTGCTAGAGGATGATACTAGATCTGGAAGATCTAAGAAGATTTCGAAGATACCTATAGTATGAGAATATGCAGATGTATATCCAGAAGATTTACCTGGACTACCACCACACAGAGAGGTAGAGTTCAAGATTGAACTATATTTAGGCACAAATCCTATAGCTATTCCTCCCTATCAAATGGCGCTAGTAGAATTGATTAAACTCAAGGCACAGTTGGATGAACTCCAGAAAAAGAGATTCATTCGACCTAGTGAATCACCATGGAGAGCTCCAGTATTATTTGTGAAAAAGAAAAACAGATCCATGAGGTTGTGTGTCGATTATCAAAAATTAAATCTAGTAACCATAAAGAATAGGTATCCTTTGCCAAGGATAGATGACCTAGTTGATCAATTGAGGGGAGCTACTCATTTCTATAAGATTAATCTTAGGTCAAGCTATCATCAGTTGAAAATCTAAGATTCAGATATACACAAAACAACCTTTAGGACTCGATATAGACATTTTGAGTTCACAGTGATGCCATTTGGTTTAACTAACATACGGGCTGCATTTATAGATCTGATGAACTGTGTGTTTAGGCAATACCTTGACAAATTTGTAGTGGTATTTGTAGATGACATCCTAATTTACTCCAAGTTAGAGGCTGAACACATAGAACACTTAAAAATTGTCTTGCAGACACTTAGCAAAAATGAACTATATGCTAAGTTCACTAAATGCGAATTCTAGATGAAAACAATCAAATTCCTTGGCCATATAGTATCAACAGAAAGCATCTCGGTAGATCTCGATAAAGTGGAAGCTGTTACAAACTGTAAGCAACCTAAGATTGTGACAGAAATTAGAAGTTTCTTAGACTTAGTTGGATACTACAGGAAATTCATCCAAGATTTCTCAAAGTTAACCGAACCCATGACAAAATTAACTAGAAAAAGAGTTAAATTCAATTGGGATGAGAAATGTGAACAATCATTCCAAGAATTGAAGAGGAAATTGACTTTGACCCCCATCTTAGTCACTCGTAACTATGGTGTTGGATATATACTGATGTTTCGCAAAATGGATTGGGTGCAGTATTAATGCAAGAAATAAAGGTCGTTGCATAAGCCTCGCGACAACTGAAGTTTCATGAACAAAATTATCCAACACATGACCTTGAATTAATAGCCATTGTATTTGCCTAAAAAATATGGAGACATTATCTTTATGGTGAAAAATTCGATCTGTTTTCAGATCACAAGAGTCTGAAGTACATCTACCAGAAGGGTTAAATCTTAGATAATGGAGATGGATGAAATTTCTTAAAGGTTATGATTTCCAATTGCATTACCATTTAGGAAAGGCGAATGTAGTGGCTGATGCCTTGAGTCGGAGATTTAACAAACAAGATGAGGAAAAAGGTCAAATGTATCAGTTGATCGAGGATTCAACCTCAAATTCGAAGCAGGTATACCTTTACAACATGGCTTGCCAGCTAGATCTCCTGCATCAAATTAGACAAGAACAAATACAAGATAAATAGACCATAACTTTAATTGAAGGAGTCAAACAAGGCAGACAAATAGATTTTAGAATTGACACCGAAGGTGCATTGAGACTTGGAGATAGAATTTGCGTTCCTCAAGATAGATAAAGCATAAATATCATATTAGATGAAGCCCATCAAACAAAATACATGATGCATCTTGGTGGAGATAAAATGTATCAAAACCTCAAAAAAACCTATTGGTGGCGAGGAATGAAACGAGACATAGCTAAGTATGTCTCTAAATGCGTAACATGTCAGCAAGTAAAGCCTAAGCACAAAAAGCCCACAAGAATGTTACAACTACTCCCAATCCCTGAATGGAAGTGGGATAACATAGGCATGGACTTTGTCACCGGATTACCTTGAAACTCGAAAGGAGAAGATACGATGTGGGTCCTTGTGGATCTTCTCACTAAGGTGACACATTTCTTGCCTATTAGATCCATGGACCAAGTCAGTAAACTGGGTGAATTCTATGTGAAGGAGATAGTACGACTCCATAGTGTGCCTAAAACCATTGTGTCAGACAGAGATCTCGATTTACATCACCATTTTGGCAGAATCTATAGAAGGAGTTGGGCACTAGACTCACCATGAACATCTCTTTCCATCATCAAGCTGATGGTTAGTCTGAGAGAGTCATTTAGACACTAGAAGACATGACAAGGTCTTGCGTCCTTGACTTCAAGGAAAACTGGAGTAAGTACCTACACCTGGAAGAGTTTGCCTATAACAACAGTTATCAGGCACGGATAAAAATGGCCCCATATGAAGCTCTCTATGGGAGGCCCTACAGATCACCAACCTATTGGGCTGAACTTGAAGACCACGTACCTACTAGGCCCGATCTAGTGGCAAAAATGAACAATCAAGTAAAAGAAATACAGAAGAGATTGGCCACTGCACAGAGTAGACAAAAGAATTATGTCGATAAAAGGAGAAAACCCCTTGAGTTTAAGGCATGTGATAGAGTGTTCTTGCGGATAAGCCCTCAGAAAGGAGTCAAAAGGTTTTGATACAAAGAAAAATTATCACCAAGATTTATCAGTCCATTTGAAATACTTAGAAGAATTGGAGAATGTGCCTACAAATTAGATCTACCAAACAGAATGTCCTTAGTCCACAATGTATTCCATGTGTCAATGCTGAGGAAATATGAACATGACCCCTCTAATTTAATTAAATGGGAAGCTGTGGACATTCAAGACAATGCCACATATGGAGAAGTGGCAGTTAGAATTCTCAACCGCAAAATACAAAGCTTGAGAATGAAAGACATTCCTTTAGTCAAAGTTATCTAGAACATCATGAAGTAGGAGAGGCAATTTGGGAGCTGGAAAGCGAGACAAAAAACAAATATCCAGACCTCTTCACCAAAATACCTAACCAAACGACATTGAAGCGAATAAGTACAAATTTCGAGGATAAAATTTATTTTAAGGAGGGTAGGTTGTAATACCTGAAATTCGAGTTTAAAAAAATAGTGTTAAAAATATGGTATTATTCACAGTATACACTGTTCATAAATAACGTACCGAAGTGCACTATAACACTATTCATCTGAGACAAAATACTTTCGGCTCAATGTAACCACTGTTAACTACTATTCATTTTTGTCATTTTGTGCTCAAGAAATCTATATAAACCCCCCCTCATTCTGAAAATTTATTTCAGCAAGAACAAAATAATTTCTTTGCTTACTCTCTTTTCTTCTCTCATTCTTTGGCAGTTCTAGACAACAAATATAGTAGTAGGAATGGAAAAACCCTAGTTTTTGCATAGCAATATTGAATGTTTACTTCTAAGCACCTCTTTTGGAGCAACTAGAGGGTTTTATAAGACAAAGCATGCATAATAATTCTGTCTAAGTCTCTATTTAAGATTGGAGATGTCTTTATGACCTTTATCCATTTTTAGTAGGTATTACTGTTCATGCATACGTCGCCTATTGTTTACAAGTACGACACTGTTCATTATTATTATTATTTTGTACTATTCACATTCACTGTTCACATATACATACTATTCATAGATACCGTACTATTTATATATACGGTATTGTTCATGAACGATTATTAAATTATATTTTCAAAACATAAATCCTGAAGACTGATAGTTAAAGACTCAAAAAAATTGGAATAACAACACAAGGGTTCAAGAAAGTCTACGATTGAGGTGGAAGTGATTACCTTGCTCCCTAGTATTATTTGAATTTTAATGCTGAATATGTGATGTTTATATTGTTTGAATGCCTAGAAACATGCTAGAATGTTTATTAAATGATTTGTGAATGACATGAATATATGAATGTTAGATTAACATAAGTTATATGTCCATGTTTGGTGTTTACACGCTTTTATACTTCAATGAAATTATTGTTGCTGTACTTATGTTTTAGGTAATGATCAACATGATTATGTTATTGTACAATGATGCTTTATACATAATGAAATGTTTATTGATACATAAGCAAAAATAAATTTAGAGTTGAACCACGTACCATCGCAGTGGTCCATGGGGAATCACTGTGGGTGTTCTTGCGATAAGGAACAATGGGTTTACCCTTAGTTCTTGATGATAGAACTATCAGTGTGACCATAGTTCTTTGGTGATGGAGCGATGGGTGTGATCCTAGTTTTTGGGTTAGGTGATGCGTGTGCCCCTATCCCATTGGAATTTGTTATATAGTGCAGTTTTCTTGTCTTTTCTGATATAATGTTGAAAAGAGAATACTAAGGTTAGACCCTATGGTCTAATTAACGACTGTTGAAAACTAAATGTTTGAAACGCCTAATGAATGATAAGTATTTGCATGTTTAGTGTTTGATTTAAATAATGCTATTGATGTACTGCGTATGATCCACCAGGCCTTGAGCTCATCCCACTCACTCTTTTTCAGGTAACTATTGAAGACATTGCTTTTGGCGAATGAATGTAAAAATAGTCATCAGTGGTAGTGTGCCTCACAATATGAGGATATTAGAAAATGAACTTTTTTTTACCTATTTTCAATTGTAGGGCATGTGACTTGTCATATAATCATGTCAGACGTCGACTATTGGGACAGATAGTATTTGTCATATCAAAAGTTGGCTATGGGGCCCACAAAATTGTTCGTAACTTGATCATAAATTAATGTCTTTTCAATTATTATGTGATCCTAAGGTTATTCCTGTTATGTTTTTAAGAAAGTGTATTTATACTTTATTTTGTACTTTGGAATATGGTCTGGTTGTAACACCCCAACCCCCACGTTCTTTAATTTGAGAGTTTGGACATAACCACCATTATTTTTTTGGTGGACTTAACCAATTGGCGGGTCGGGCCAGTGTTACTTTACAAG
>JAJIYU010005222.1:0-22811 GCA_030144865.1 Tinospora cordifolia
GTCCTATTTGAAACTGCTATGATAGGATACTAAAGTGGCTTTGGCTTGTAGATAATGGAAGGAATCCAAGAAAACACCAATACACCTGATCAAAGTAACCAAGGGGCAGATATGGTAGCAACTTTTGTCCTATCACCAGAGATAATAGCAGAAATCACTCGACAAGTGGTCAAGCAAGTGATAAGGACTCTACAGTCACAGCCTGAGGTTCAGAATAAACTTACAATGGGAATCAATGAGCTAGTCATTCCTCTAAGACTAACCATGCCCAAAGGAACGACAGTTGAGATTAATTCAATAAAAAAGGACATCCACTTCAAACAATCCGTAAGGGATAAAAACAATAAACCACAATATGATCAAAAGACGGGAAAGGAAAGCAAGAAACATAAACAAACTCATCAAACTGAAAAAGAACAAAAGAAGCAGGCTAAGAGACAAGGGTTGTGCTATGTGTGCAGACAAAGGGGTCATTTTGCTAGAAATTGTCCAACTGCACCTGTCTGGGCTCCTCAACCTCAAGACAATAAGGGTTATGGTGAGAACCAAGCTAAAATGTTGGCTCAGGAAGATCAAGACCCTCAGTAGAAACCCTCATAGTTTAATATTAGGACAAATGAACTAATTTTGAATATGAGTAGTAGTAGGAGACCTTTAGATTGCTATATGTTAGCATTTATGAATTTTAAGTTGAAATAAGGTTTTGTACCAATTATCTCTATTAATGAAAATTTTCCTTTAAAAACTCTTGTCGTTACATTTTGAATACCCAAAAATGGAAAGTATGGGAATAGAAAGTGTGAGTAGTAACCCTAGAACCTGCCGTATGGCAGGAAGTGACAAAGAAACTTTTACCCTCAGATAGATTGAGAACTTAGGGCTAGGTATGACTCTAAATGAAAGACAAGCCTATCTCTATAGCAAGTCTTGCCATCAGACCTGTTGCATCAAATCAGGGATGAACAAAAGGCAAGACAAATGACTCACAAGCTTAATAGAGGGAATTGAATAGGACAAGCATACTAACTTCAAGTTAGATGCTGAGAATACCCTAAGATTCGAAAGGATCTGTACACCTTAGAATGGATAAAGTAAGCAGATCACCCAATAGTGAAGGATAAGTATTCCCTACCAAAGTAACCCATTCGATCATTTGGAGAAGCCACCATTACTTAAGAATCGATCTAAGGTCAGAAAATCGACAACTGAGAATTAGGGAGTCTGTTATGTATGAAATGACCTATTAGGGAACATATAAGAATACAATGAACCAAACGGTTAGACATCGTCTTGATCAAGAGACGCAACATATGAAATACAGTCTTGCTAAATTTAGCAAACGATAATCAAATTCCTTAAACATGTAGCTTCGAAAACACCAGAGGCTGTCACCAAGATAGTTATAAAGACTCAAGCCCTTAGGCTTGTCAAATTAGTCAAAACCAATCCATTTACCAGAAATACCTAATGAAATGATGCACGAATAAATGTATAAAAATTTCGAGGACAAAATTCTTTTAAGGAGGGTAGGTTGTAATACCCTGGAATTTTGTCAAATACGATTTTAAGGAATTTTGGGTACAAATTGTGGGTTGGCACATGAAAAATAAAATATATTTAGATGTAAAATAAAATAGGCAAATAAAACCTTAATTTGATATTGAAATAAAAATGTCAAATTAAAAGAGTTGCTTAAGAATTAAAGAATAGAAAAATAAATAAAAAAATAAAGTGTATATATATACACATATATATAGGTTAATGTATGTATGAATAATGTGTGTGTTAGCATAATAAATGTTAATACTACATATTATAGGAATATGTATATAGAAAAATTGATATAATTAAATAAAAATGTAGTATATGTATATTTATTTAAAATAAATGAAACATTATATAAATATTAATTTATAATTACACAAATTATTATTTGAAAATGAAATATGAAATAAATAAAAAAATATATGAAAATGAAAAATGTAGATTATTTAATTATGGGCATTAAAAATATTAAAGAAATAAAAAAATATCTAATAAATACAAAAATAAAGAATTAAAAAGGAAAAAAATTAGCAAAATAAAAGGATATGTGCAATAACCCATATCTACACAAATTAGGAAGTAGAATTGAGTTTATAATTGGCAAAAATCGGATAATAGAAGCTTTAGAAGTAGATTTTGATAATAGAAACTACATCCAACGGCCATAATCGAGTAATCTTCACGATCTGCAATCTAACGGCCTAGATCAAGATCACTTCGAATGCCCTGGAACACCGAATCACCAAAGATCGGACGGTCTGCAATCAACACGTTCGATCCAACGATCTAGATCGAGGGGCTTAATGACAATCGCGAACGAGTACTACGATTGAGGATAATCCGACAAACTAGGCAAGTTTCGTTTTCGCGATCCGCCGTGCTGCGCTCGAGAATGATCCAACGACCAAGATCACACCCGGCCAATCCAACGGCTGACAATGCACGTGCCAAAACAAGTTCGCGATTCAGTGCTACGATCGATGCACATCCGACGACCCAGATAGACGAACCCCGATCCATCCGAACCGAACACCGAGATCGATGCACATTTGATGGCCCAGATATACGCATCTCGATCCATCGTGAACCAGACATCATGCTTGAGGAAAATCCAACCGTCCAGATGCAACTCGCCCGATCCAAGATGCACGTGCATGATTAGAGGAAGATTTGAAGATCCAGATCAAATGCTCCGAAAATAAAAATCGAAAAATTCAAATAAATGCATTAAAAATTCGAAAATTTAGTTTCTAAATTCCCAAAAATTTACTTGCTAATCTTCTATGCTTGGGGGGCATGAAATTTTGAAGAATTGGCAAGTTTCCCACAAGATGACACCACAAACTTGTCATTCTCTACCCTTTTGAACTCTATATAAACACCCCCCATGCTCACAATTCATCTCATCCCAAGAAATAAGAGTTGAATTGTCATTTTGTTCTCTAAGCCTTTTTCTTGGCAATCCCCTTAGTTCTTGAGTAATCTTGAACTATTTTTTAGTGTTCTTGAGTGTTCTTGAGTATTCTTGAAAGTTCTTGAGTGTTTGGAAGCCTTAAAGTAATGGAACTCTGTCAGATTTCAGAGACGTACAGAAGATACATTTTTAAGGTGGAAGTGACTTCTAATTTCTACTTCTTTATTTTATTTTGAATAAATCTTGCATGTGTGATAATGTTTTGAAGATGATTGATTGAATATATGTTTTAATATACATGCCTTATTCATTTGATGTACCATGAATATACATGTTTAGAAATTAAGAATATTGATGCATGTTATACATGAATTGTGCCATGAATAATTATTTAATGATTCATGTTTTGTATATGTTGCATCGATGGTTTAATCTGATATTGTGTGTTTTATCACTAAGAAAAGATTAAATAATAATTCAATCCACGTATCGGCGCGATGATGGACTGCATAGTGTCATCGTGTGTGTTCCACCCCCCAACCCGACTTGTCGGTTTACCATTGAAGATATTGAACTGGGTTTTCAAGAGTGATCCCACTTCATAGATATTGGGGTTTGAGTTTCCGTTTGTCATTCTCTCTCCCTACGATGTGGAACACTGAGATTAAACTCTTTCGATCCGAATGTCAACTATAAATAAGAAATTTGTTTGAATCGCCTAATGAACAAAAGTGTTTGATATGCTTGGTTTGTTTGAATTGGAATAATGATTTAGATGTTTAGAAAGATCCACTGGGTTATGTGCTCACCCTTCCTTCTATTTTTCAGGTAATGGATTTATATGGAGACCATGAAAATTAGTTAGGTTTTTTTATTTAAAAAGTTTTTAATTTCTATGTAAGGGGATATTGCCCAAGTTTTGAATATTCCGTTGTAAAATTTTTTCTTCATGATCAAATTATGTACTCAATTTTATTTAATTAATTAGGTTTATAAATTTCAGTTATTTCTTGTATTATTGCCTTATTAAATTCCTAAATTTAAGTCATATACTATTAAATACAATTAAGGCATGAAATAATTGAAATAGAAAGTTAAGTGTGTGTCACTTGTAAATGTAACACCGGCCCGGCTCGCCGTTTGGTTTAGCCCACCGTCAAGAGAATGGTAGTCGTGTCCAATACTTAAAGATACGGGGGTTGGGGTGTTACATAGAAATACGTCAACTTTACCTTTGGGGTGTTTTAGTTGTAACTTCTAAACATAAGAATTTGATTTTGTGTACCTTCTACATGGTACATTGTCTTTGTAATTTCTATAGCAATAGTAGAGACAACATTTCTTCATAGTGTTCTTGAAATAACCCTAACCCTTCATTTTCAAATTGGTATATTGGTAGTAACAGTTGTAATAGGTCGTTCGAGGTTGGTTAATAGGGTCTATAAGTTTTTATAATAGAGTTAACTATCAAAATGCAGATTACAAGCCCTTGATATTGTTTGATTAGTTGTTTTTGTTCAAATAGGCTAACTATTTTCATAAAACCATCCCCAAAATTCATTTAATAACAACTCTTTTGAGGTTGTTTTCATGGGAGTTTTAGAGCAATACCAAGCCAATAATGTCAGTAACTAGAGAGACCTGTAAATTAGGGAGGTTGGAATCTATTCTTTGTAAGAATTCTACTTATAGAGTGAATTGAGTAGAGGATAGGGTGCTATATTTTAACAAATTGAGCAAAGGAACAAAAAATATTATTAATGTTGGGTGACCAAAAAGTTGACGTGGATTCAAAACATCAGGTACTTCATGTCTCATCAATGTGAAAATTATTTAGTTGGGTTGATTAAGAAGTTTGAATGAGTTTTCAATTGAACTATTGCTAAATGCCTCTGGTCGACTGTCAAGCTCGCATTGGGTCTAAACTTGTTTTTAAAATACTTCAAAAGAAATACCTATTATGTTCATCTTTCAAGCACTTTTAAGGCTTTGATTTTGCATTGTCTGTGTTTACTTGTACTGTAAGTGAGCCCAATAGCTCTACTTGTTGCATCAAAACATTTTTCGTTACTATAAAATATAATGCATGTCTAAGATATTATATTAATAGTTGTACGCATCTCAAAGTGAAAAAGTAGGCTTATAGATATACTACATGAGTACTATTAATTTAAAAGATAAAATAAGGTATATATTATGTTTTACAATTCATACTATTAATTTAATTAATTATAATTAGCAATTTGAACTTAGTTATTTAACATTTAAAACTTTGCTTTTGCTTTTTAATTTTAATTAATGTAGAATTGATGCTTCTTGCCTTGGTGATTCTCTATATTTTTTTAGAATGCAAATCATTATTATTGTAAGACATTCTAAACATGTTATTTCTCACTTTCCTCACTGATTTTAATGTATATAAAAATATATATAACATCAACATACATATGTTAATCTTTTTTAGTAAATTAATATTGGGTTCTTGACATTCTTAATCATTAGATTACCTTTAAGGATCCAAATTTAGCCATGAAAAACTTGCCAAGGAGGACTAACTACGACCTTGCATGTCTTGGTGCACATAGGAATCGTCTAACTACGCCTCAATATGGTGAGCTACACATATGTAAGTTATCTATCTCTGTACTATACTTTATTTCGTCAATTTTTTCCAATCAAAGTTTATAGACATGTATAGTAAGCCTTATATTTTTATGTATACTTTCTTTAATTCCTTTTTTATTTCTTATTTAATGAATCAATCTTCTACATGTAACAATAAGGGGACTTTCAAAGGTCCACCACCACCATTTCTATCAATGGCTAAACCTAGCCACTAAGGCTGCACTACCTCTACCACCACCTCTCTCAATTGCTACACCGAGCCACCAAGGCTCTTTTATGGCTTCCATGAACTTGCTTACTATGCATATCCTTATTCAACTTGTGAGTAATAATCTTTGAAAGTCACTGCTTAAAGCTGTCATTAATTTCCTAGACTTTTGATCACATTAATTTCATGTATACATTTGATAAAATTATGTTGTTGAATTGCATGCTGCAGGTGATCCTACTAGCTCTTGAATGACTATTTTTTCCTTTGCTACAAGTTAGACACATGACCATATTAGAGCCGGTTATATCACTTGTTATTTCTTGTTGAATTTCATTATAAATAACCATGCTTTATATTCTTATCATTTTCTATTGTCTTCAATTGTTCTAATTTAGACATTTATTCCATTAGGTTCTTATGTATGGATCTCATCGTTATTACAATTGCTCCTATTCACTTCAACTACTACTACTATTACTTATAACGCTTATTGTGATATCAAAGGTAAAAGGGGAGTAATAACTACTTATGATGGAAGTTGTTCTAGAATTAAAAAGGAAGTTCTTCACAAAGGTGGGCATATTGCATATACTTTGGAGCTTTCCTTCGGAAATATGCCAATGGCGAATCTCATGCTTTTAAGACTTGTGCACAATTTCTTCTTTCTAGCACCAGTTTTATGTTGTGAGGAATTGTAGCCTTTTTAATTCTTGTAGCAATTGAAAAGGACTCCAATTAAGGTATTGAGAATTCTATTGTAGTAACTTTTTTTTTTTCCAAAAACACTATTGTAATTGAAGGAAGTTGATTTTTGAAGCACAACAAAATATTTTTTTATCTACTATACTTTATGAGACAAGTTTAATTACTTCATGAAGAATTTTTTATTCTCCATTTATCAAAATTTATAGGCTTTTTAAAATGCCAAAAAATATCAATTAATTTTATAGGACTTTTTTTTATTTGGTGGTTGGCTGTTGACACAAATAGATAATTTTATAGTAGCTTTGGTATGTCACAAATAATTGTGGCAATGTAAGAGTTGCCATGAAATCTATCACAATAGTTTTATTAGCAAGATAAGAACTGCCACAAAAAATGTCACAAATACTTATTGTAGTAGGATGAGTTGTTGTCAAAGTATTTGTAGTAGTTCTTTTTGTGACACATTCCAAGCTGTCACATGGCTGCCACAAAAACTTTTTTTATAACAACAAATAGTTTTTGTCGTAGTTTTAGAGCCGCCACGAAAGATGTATTTTCCCGTAGTGTAAACTCACTAATAAGTCATTAGAAACTATGTTGATACCATAACAAAAATTACAATTTTTTCATGTTATGCGTCTAGACGTCATGAGATCTTTAGAAATGTTTCCTTTCTTAATACTTTTCCAATGGAAAGAGGCACTAGGAATTTTTAAGTGGTTTGAATAAATCTTCATTACTTTATGCATAGACAAACCTCTCTAGGATTTTACTATCTTGAAGTCACTTATATGAGTGTGAACCAAACTATTACACTTGTCTTTAGGCATGTTCAATGTAACACCCTGGTTCCCAAATTACTCACAACTACCACAATTATCTCATTCAAGAATTGAGAAATTGCTAATTCACACATCAATGATTTTCTAGTCACACTAGGCCACATCCCATGAAAACATATGAACAACTAATTCACTTAACATAACAAATGAAATTCGTGATGAAAAACTAGATCAAACAACATTAATAATAATAAACTGAAGTTAGGCCCCCATTGCCATGTTACAATTTTTTTAAAAAATAGGAAAATAAAATAACTATGGACCCTTTGGGCCCATTTCTAAACTAACAACTATGAATAAACCCAACATCTAAAGGAACAACAACCATGAGGCATAAGACTACTAAAGCATAGCCTGAATTTACTCGTTAGCAAGTGCACCTTCATTGGTTACCTAAAAAAAAAAGAAGTGGATGATCTCAAAGTATCCAATGGATCATACACAATACATCTCAAGCATTATTAAAGCCAAAATGCAAAACATGTAAACACTTATCAAATATTAGGCGTTTCAAGCAATTCATTTATTTTTCAATTGACATTTAGAATGAAAGGACTATCTTTGATGTTCTTATCACATAACCACATTCTAACAAAGAGTGCCCAGTGTTAAATCACAAGGAGTATAGGGACACATCCATCATCCTATGTTCGAGAACTAGGGTACAACCCACCATTCCATTCCAAAACCATAGTGCCAATTTTATAATTTGAGAACATCCACAGTAATTAATTGTGAGTCACTGCACTGATACGTGGTTTAGTTTTTGATTACAGTGATCCTAAATTTTTGATAAGATCAATTTTTTAATATGCTCAACATCTCATACTTTCCAGAAATAATTTTAGAAAATACTGGGAAAACAAGATTATAACACATGCCATTCAACACCTAAAGCATACGACATGTATTAAAGACTAATATTCCTCATGATTGTAGTCGTACAACATACCATTCATCATATCATACATGTATGAACTCCATTAATCACAATTATGACACAATCATAACCTAGTAGGTTCCTGGGTATTCAATCAAATAAGCATATAATCATATTCCATACTTAAAACTTAAATAATACTAAAAAGCATGGTAATCATTTCCACCTCAACTGTTGATTCCCTTGAATCCTCGTGTTGTTATTCCAACTTGTTTTGAGTCTTAAACCTTTAAAGATTTAAACCATTAGTCTTAGGGATTATAGCATTCTCTAACATTTTAAAATATGATTAATGACTCTTTACCCAATATAACCCAAAGTGTATCAGGGATGGCCTATTAGAAGGGTCAAAGTGTTGATTTTCTTTTGTGTACAACAGTAGAGAAAAGGAATATCGTTGTAAGTAGAAGTATTAATAAGAAACAATGGAAAAACCCAATGCATTACTGCAATAGCACCTTGTGTTACCCCAAAGAAGGGACGCACTACTGTGGTAGTGAATGTCAGTACCACGGTAACAAGAATGTAAATAACAGTGAATGGAACAATAAGGGACGTGCTATTGTGATAGTGAATGGTATTATCACGACAACTGGATCAAAATCATGCTATCGTGATGTTTTCCTTCCTTTTCTTCTTTTCCTATGAACTTAACATCCTAATGTTTTTAATTTAATGTCAAAGGATGAGGGTTAGGCATTAGAATAGGATAAAAATGTTACACCTTAGCAACTCATTCAAAATAACTTGTTGATGAGTTATGTTTAATAATGACTTCCTGGATCCTTGTGGAATAGTTCAAGGATCTATTTTAATGGTGAGAATAAGCCTGAATCTTAGGGATTGTAGGTAGGAAGTCAATTTTCCAAAAGATGGGAAAAATAGAAGAAACCAAGATCATGTGAACAACATATTACCTTGTATATTGGTTTGCTAAGAACCTATAACGGGAAATCTTAGAATTTATGTGTTGTTCTTCTTATTTTCTCTTGTAGGACATCTTGGGAGAGAAAAGGAGAATGGAAGGCGAGTAGAAAGTAAAGAGAATGAGGGATTTCATTGCCTATTCATGGGAGAGGGAGAGAGATGTCCAATTTAGCGTTTGTATAGATTATGAGTCTTTGTGAGATGAGATTGCATGTAGCTAGGATTCGTTGTTATTATCTTTAGCATAACCTCATCCCAATTCGTATTCTTCATCCTTATACATTAGTTGGGCATGAAAAAACCATTGGTGGCAAATTATGATCGAGTCATGTGTTTTAAAACAGAAAACTAGTTTTCATGCATGCCACGCACTACCGCGGTAGTGTATCAATTACTGTGGTAATCAAAAGAATGTTTTTTTTTTTCCAAACTAGTACATTAAAGATATAAGCATATCTTTTTATAAGTGCTGAAAAACCTATCTTTTTATGATATATAGACAAATGGTTAGATTGTTTTTTTTTTACATGTTTAAGACGACCCTATCTTTTTATGAGATAACGATGAGCCAAAATGTGCTTTTGTTAAGCTATGGATATGTCAATTATTTATATAAACCTTTCCAAGGGAAAGGGAAACTACTGTAAGTAATATTTTCTATCTTTTTATTAGATAAAGATGAGCCGAAATGTGCTTTTGTCAAGCTATGGATATATTGCATATTTATATAAACCTTTCCGAGGGAAAAGGAAACTACAGTAAGTAATATTTTCAATGTTCATATAAAAGGCTTGCAACAATTACATCAAAGTACAAGATACAAGCCTTTTAAATTATACAATACATAAAAATTTGAAGCTCTCAAAATTAAAAACTTAAAATATATCTTTTGTGTCCAAGTTTCTGATATGATGGTTGTCAAAATAGTGTGTGTATGATATGAATGATGCCCCAAATTACAACGATAAATCTCGATTTAGAACTTTTTAACTTGATTGATAAATAATACAAAATTAAACTCTCAATTGAAGGTACAAAATTTTTCTCTCTTACAAGACCTTTAAGTTGGAGATATAACTTGATGCTCAAGATATAACTTTTCGTTTGCAAATGTTCTTTCACAATCTTCAAGAGATCCCAAATTTTATAGATCTTAACAATCCATTGTAATAGTATTATTGCTCTTGCTTATGCACAAGACTCTATGTGCCACAACAAACAAAACTTACTAATCTAAGATATTATTTCGTCTGCAATATAGTGTCTAAGAATAAAGTTTCTTAAGAATAGTTACCTGCTGGATGCATAGTCACAGATCCATTCATAAAAGTTATTGCTAAAATTGTGTAACACACGTTATAGACTAAGGCTTAATTGATTACAATTCATGCATTCAAGATAGTTTTGTAGTCATTAGGTTCCTTAATTTTTTTTTTCTTGGAAATTGAAGGAAGATATTTGCTTTACATTCACACTATATATTATTAACTGTGGTCTCTGATACATTAAGCAAACGGGGTTTCCTGTACTTGTCTACCACAGATGCCCAATCCATTAATGTCCTACAAATGTTATATATATATATATATGAAGTTTTACATTCGGGCCATCACCATTTACATGATGATAACTGTAGTTATTATAATGATTAGCAATGGCAATAAAATTGACAAAGTTTGGATCCACTACACCTTCTACCCATAAAATTTTTTAATTTTTTTTAACTTTTCTCTATGAACCCAAGATATTCGCATTAACTTTTATATATACCTTATAAACTTTTTAAAATTATGATTCCCAATACAAAAGCTTAGTTATTTGCCATGTAAGTTGGGTCAAATGGCGCATATTTTATTCACATAAGATAAGATACCTTGGTTATTATAATTAAATTTGCAAGAGGACTATTATTACACGTGATTATGCATGAAAATTAAACCCAATCCATCAGTTTGCTGGGCGGTTGAATTAGTTAAAAGCGTTGGGATATTCAAGGTAGCGCACGTGTTCGGCGTTATGCTTTTATTAAAAAAAAAAAAAAAAGGTTTTTTTCCTGCACCGAGGAGAATCTAATGGGTCATGCAGGTGCTTAATATCCATACAATTTTAAAGAAACTATAAATTAATTCACAAGAGACAAGTTTTCAACGTACTTAAAAAAGCAATTAATTCAGACATCAACAAATAAATAAATTGCAGTTATATTATTTTATCTTACTTCTCAAATGCTTCTTTAGTAGATCAGACGCCTAGTTGTTGATCCATTCAGTAAACTTAACTTGGAAGCAGTTGATTTTAGCTCTAGAAAACTCCATATGTATTCATTAATTGAGGTACGTTAAGAGAGAGCAATTTAAAATATTCATTAAATTATTTTCGAGAGAAAATATATTACAATATTTTCAATTTGATGACAAAATAGGATAAATGATTATATATATATATATGTGTGCGCGCACGCTTATTAATTTGTAAATAAATAGACAATTAATTATAAACTTCTGTTGTAATGTCTTTCTATGGTAATTTTAGCATGCGTGTTGAATATATTTTATCCATCCCGTATGCTTAAGAAAATGGAGCAAAATAATTACCATTATTTTCTTAGTGACTAAGCATGGATAACGAAATACTAAAAGAATACAACATAATATAAATATCATAGGTATTAATTACTTGTTTAATCAAATCATTTAAACATAATCTAATTCAATAATTCTACAAAATGTACGTTTTATTTGATACTATATGCTTTGGAAAACTGAATTGAACAACTAACGTATATTTCCTTAGTGATTAAGCAAGGAGAATGAAATAGTAAAAAGGATACAACACCATATAAATATTAGTAGTTACATAACTATTCTATAATAATAACTGTTGGATCCCCACATCGAGCTCGTAACGTTTTGCCTACACCGGCCCTTCAAAATGTTGAAATCCTAATTTTGTCCCGTATAGTTTCTTTTTCACTGTGCTGAGCAATGAAGGCATATGCTTACATATTTGTACTGTTGTTACCATGTCTTAGGTAAAAAATACAATATTTTTTAAAACAAACATAATTATGGAAATTTTGGTATCATCATGCATTGGTTGGGGCCCTTTTATGGTGGCAAAACATCATAAATCAGTTTATGTTGTACAAACATTTACAAGAATAAAAAGACAGTCAAAGAAGGTACATAGGCCTAACAATTATACTAAAACAAATAGATTAGTGATGTTTAACCTAGTGAATGAAGGTCGTGGGTGCATCCCAAGCTATTAATAGACATCCTTTAAGAAAATACAGGCGGAGAGGGCCTAAATGCCCATTATTTTGACAGGGACCTCCTCCTCCTACTTGACTATTGCCTTAGTAGTCCGTTTTCCAACACCTTCCCCTATCATTTTGGTCGCGCGTTTCTCTTCCATCCATTCATTGAAGGTGTTCAAATCCATCTAGGCATTGTAAAATGCTTTGAGTTTGGCATGGTAAGCAATGGTGGAAATTCTTCTAGATGAGTAATTTGGGCTACAATATTCTTATGCCATATAATAAACAAGACTTATGCCTCTATGCTTCACAACTTCAATTAATAACATTTCATTTATCTATTCTTACATCTTGATAGTGTTATCAGTAAACACCAATTGCAAATTGGTTGACTTTAGCTCTTCTACCTTATCCTTTGAATCAAACCTTGCCTCCTTAATTAGTAGCATCTTGACGAATATGGGATTGGTTTTGTACAAGCAATAACTCAAAGTTGAAATGCTTTAATTGCCCTTTGAATTTATTTAGAGAAAGCTTCATGTGAGCAACAATCTAAATTAAAGGAAAGTGTGGAAGTTAGTTGTTGTAATGAATTCACTACAAAAAATCACACCTACAACAACGTGTAATGTTCGTTGTTATATCCATACGATAACGTTCATGGTGATATTGTCGATCATAGTGTTGTTAAACGACATATTACTTTTAACAACGGTCACGAGCCTGTTGTTGTAAAGCGTTGTGTATCGATCTGACAGCGAGTTTATGACAACATTCACCCGTTATTAAATGATTCAATCTTTTAACACATATTCGACAACGGTCACAACGTTTGTTGTTGTAGAGATGTTATAACAATAGGCGCACGTTGTAAAAAACCTAACCTTTAACAACGGTCATGCGCGTGTTATTGTAATGCGTTGTGTATCGTTCTAAAGCTGAGGTTACAACAACGTTTGCACATTGTTAAATGCTTCGATCTTTTAACACATATTCGACAACGATCATAATGCCTGTTGTTATAGACGTGTTATAACAATGGGTGAACGTTGTGAAAAACCTTACCCTTTTAACCTTTCAACAACAATCGTCTGCACATTGTTATATCATGTATCTTACAACGAAAACTGAACGATGTCGTATGTATCAATTTTTTTTAATGGTAAAATTATTTTAATACAATATATATTGTATATATTTACCTGTATCAAATTCATAATATTAAATAAACATTATTAAACATTTGTCCTATCAATTCAAATGACTCATTTAGTATCATTTAAGAATAAAAGATTTCATAATGCCAAACATATATATACAATCGATCAAAAAGTGTAATATAATTATTATTATACTACTTATCGTTATTAATTAATCCTAATAAACAAAAATAAAAAAGTTCTTAAGCAAAAATTCTTCTTGAAGGATCATCACGTCTCATTTTGATACACAATTCAAGCATATAAACTCAAGTTCTCCATTGTTCCAATCTTTATATATATACCTACATCAAAAAAATAAATGAAGTTAATTAGATTAATTTTTTTAACAAATAAGAATAAGAGCTAATTAAAGAGCAACTGTAATATTTCAAGCAACCCAATATATATCTAACAAAGGCATATAAGAACAAAACAAAAAAGGATACTATGCATAGTTTTACATGATTCATAGAACACTTAGCCCCACTAGGGGATCGGACACCTAGACCTAGCTATATATTAATTTTTCGTAAAATTAAAGCATATATATATATATATATATATATATATATATATATATATATATGTGAAAGCTAGATATGAAATTTCACATTATTTTTTAATCTTAAACCCATAGCTATAATAGTAATCAACATTGTTTATTTTAAACCAAAAGCTATAATATTAGTAATCAACAAACATTTTAAATCATGAACGCGAAAGAGTAGATACCTTATACTAAAGAAGAAGAATAGTAGCCCCGAGGAAAAACATATTAATTGAAAAGCGAATACTTACTTCATCTGCTTATAAAGTCTTCTTTTTTGTCATAGTGACTATAGAAGATATAATATGCCTATTGATACAAACTGAAAAGGAATTAACTAATTACTTTAGATGCAATAAATAAATATCATATCACAAAATTCAATCAAGTAAAACGAATAATGAGTTATAGTATAGAACTTAATGCTTACATTGTTTGCAAAATAGTGCCATTTAGGTCAATCCTAGCATGGTGTTTCACGTTTCCATTTCCAAATGTTGGCATGTTTATAGGCTCATGTATTTAGTTTATAGTTTCCTCATATGCTTGTAGCTCATGAATACCCGTGAATACTTCTTGGAAGAGCTCTCAAAACGACATACCAATTAGATGTTTCATTTTCTCTAAAATAGAAAACTTGTCTTGCTTGTGATGCAAGAGTAAATAGATCCTTATCAAATTGAGATTGCCCCTCATGAAGATTAAATAATATAAATCCTTCTTCTTTCTTGACACCATTGACAATATTAGCCCAATCACATTTAAAAATAGACACATGAAATATATGATAATCAAGAATTATGATATCTCGTAAGACTCCATAATAAGTGACCTCCCCAGATTGTTGTGATTGATCTTTTGCACTAGACCTACAAAGAGTAATTTCTTCAACTGAAACACCACTATTTTGTTAGGATTTCTGCACATCTTTTATATGAAAACGGAGACCATTTATTACATATCCCCGACACTATAATACTTGCTCCCTAGGCCCCAATGTGAGCATGTTAGCTTACTAGAAACATTGTTATGTCTAGCAAGCTCCTTAATCTAATCATATAGCAAAAAGAATATAATGAGTACTACTTTGCTAAGATAAATAGAAATGCATGTTGAAAAATGTTTGTTTACCTTATCACGAATCCATCTATTAAATTAACCCATGTGTCTTTTATACAACAAATGTTCATTCCTTAATAATCTTCTATCTAAATGTTGAAGTTCATTCAAGTGCATTCTAATAAACAACATAAAGTTAGCTCAAACTTGAACGAAGCACTCAAATATTCATAATTTATGATATGGATTATAAGAACAATATACTTACTCTATGTAAGGTTGAACTTCTAAACTATTTAATAAAACATAACGGTGAGTACTATCTAAGATATTAGACGGAAGCACAACTTTCTTTTTACAAAGAATTGGGTAGCCCTCCAATTCTATTTCATTTTCTTCATCTTCATTTTTAACATCTTCATTGGGTGTCAATCTGTGATGACTCGTACTTTGGTGTGCAAAATTTCGGGTTCGATATACGTATTTTCAAAAATTTTAAATGAAATACATGAATTATCCTCAATTTTTCTCAATTTTAAATTTATCCGAAAATTGCATTTTTTTCTAAAATCATTAAAATTTTTATTTCACCATTTCTCATCAAAATCACTAATTATACATCATTTTCCATCATTTATTCCATTATTTCTTCTACAATTGGATAATTCACCAAAAATTTATATTTTCTTTCCAAAATTCAATTAATTGCACAAAAATTTCATAATTATTCCAAAAATTTTATAATTAATCCCAAAAATTATTCCTCTCAAGAACTTATATTTTCCTTATAATTTCACACATTTTCTCCTCAAATTCACATTTTTCCCCATTATTTCAATTTTTTCTAATAAATAAATTCAAAATTGAGAAAAATTGAGGATAATTCATGTATTTCATTTAAAATTTTTGAAAATACGTATATCGAACCCAAAAATTTTACACATCAAAGTATGGGTCATCACAGCCTCCCCTTTTCATAAGAAATTTCGTCCTCGAAATTTATAGTAATATAGAGACAATACATGTCAAGGAACAATACTCATTAGCTCAAGGTAGTGGCGAATCATAAAATCTTCAGTCTCCTATGTATCCTGTTCAGCACTGTGGAACTGCCAGCGCACCCGTACCATTGGTATCTCCTTGCTGCGCAACCTCTTCACAGCTTGGTCTATGATGGCAACAAGCATCTCGTCAAATGTACAGTCCTCCCATAGCTCAATATGTCTCCAATCAATGATATGTGAGGGATCAGGGTGATATTTCCTTAGCATAGAAACATAAAATACATTATGCACACCCGATAATTGTGGCGGTAATGCTAGCCGATAAGCAACGGGACCTATCCTCTCAAGGATCTCGAATGGCCCAATAAATCTCAGTGCGAGCTTCCCTGAAATCCTGAATCGTGTCTGCCCCTTGCGAGGCGAAATGCGGAGGAGGACATGGTCACCAACATCAAACTCAAGGACCCTTCTTCGGTTATCCGCATAACTCTTTTGTCGGTCCTGAGCGGCTTTCATATTCTGTCTAATCCTCTATACCTTCTCATTCTGTTCCTGTATGAAGGCAGGGCCTAAAACTGCTCTATCACTTGTCTCGGCCCAACAGGCGGGAGACTTGCATGGTTGACCATATAATGCCTCAAACGGCGCCATCTCAATACTCGACTGGTAGCTGTTATTATAAGCAAACTCACATAGAGCTAAGTAATCCTCCTAGCTACCACCAAAATTCAAAATGCAAGACCGCAGCATATCCTCAAGGATCTGGATCACACACTCAGACTGGCCATCAGTCTGTGGATGGAATGTTGTACTAAGGCTCACCCTTGTCCCTAATTGAGTCCATAATGCCTACCAAAATCAGGATGTGAACCTTGCATCTTTGTCAGACACAATGGATAGGGGAACCCCATGGAGCCTCATAATCTCCCTGATATAGAGTCGGCTCAATCGCTCCACTGAATCCTTAATATGCATAGGAAGAAAGTGGGCAGACTTCGTCAAACGGTCCACAACTACCCAAATAGCATCATGCCTTCGCTGTGTACGGGGTAGTCCTGTAACGAAGTCCATAGTGACGTGTTCCCACTTCCACTCTGGGATAGATAAGGGCTACAAGGATCCATTGGGTCTCTAGTGCTCAACCTTGACCTGCTGGCACGTATCACATCTCTGAATGAAGACTACTATGTCTCATTTCATCCCGAGCCACCAATATGTTTGCCTAGCATCTTGGTACATCTTATTGGCACCCGAATGAATAACATATCTCGATCGGTGTAGCTCCTCGAATACACTGCACCTCAGACTGGCATCGTCTGGTACCCACAGCCGTCCCCTGAACCTCAGTACACCCTGTAAATCCATTGACCACTCTCCTTGAGAAGCGTTACTTGCCCAAGCCCTAAACATATCATAGTTGGTATCACGAGGCTGTTGTTAGTTGCATAGCAAACTAACATTAGAATAGGTAAAATGTTGCATTTTAGAAGAAATAAAGGATAATAGAAGTAAAAATTGCATAATTGGCAATAATTGCATGTAGTTAGGGATTTGCATTGTTTAATAGCTTTTAAACCTTGTTTTGATGAGTTTTGTTATTCTTTTATGAGAAAATGATGTCTGGGAAAGAAATTAAGTGTATTGCAGGATACAAATTGAAGCATAAAGGAAGAGCGTGCAGAAGAAGGCAAATCAGGATGGAAATCATGAGAGAATACCAGCAGACCACGATCCATCAACTGAACACTACAGTAACAAAAGACGAACTAGATCAGTACATATTGTACTGGTGACCGCGGTCACCAGAACATGAATTGCATAGAAAAAGGCCAGACCACGGTCCACAGAATAAGAAGAATATTTGGGTTTTTGCACAGAATCAATGACCGCGATCCTTTACTTGGGTATCGGGAATCTCAAATTTTTTAGGGTTAATTTAGTGCGGGTATAAAAGGAAAAAGTGTGATTAGCAGAGAAAAAATACCTAATTGGGAAAGAAACGACTGTGGCTGCTAAAGAAGGAGAAATAGTGTTTTTCTTTGAAGGGATTAAAGGAGTTCCAATTACAATTTGAGTATGCTTGATTTCTTATCTTTATCTTAAGTTCCTTACAAGAAATATTTTCTCCTGTTTTGGTACTCCTAGAGCCATTGTGAGTGATGAAGGGACACATTTTTGCAACAAAGTCTTCAACAACCTTCTCAGCAAGTATGGCGTGAGGCACAAAGTTGCCTTACTGTATCATCCACAAACTAATGGGCAAGCTGAGGTCTCTAACAGAGAAGTTAAGGCTATACTGCAAAAGATGATTGGAACAAACCGTAAGGATTGGGCTCAAAAGTTAGATGATGCATTGTGGGCGTATCGGACAGCATTTAAAACACCCATTGGTATGTCACCATACAAGTTGCTGTATGGAAAGTCCTGCCATTTACCTTGTGAGTTGGAGCATAGAGCTTACTGGGCTATTAGGAAGTTGAACTTTGATGCAACAGCATGTGGAGAGAACTGTTTGCTTCAGTTGGTTGCATTAGATGAGTTTTGTAGGGAAGCATTTGAGAACAACACCATTTACCGAGAAAGAATGAAGAAATGGCATGATCAGATAATTGAGAAGAAGGAGTTTCAACCTGGCCAACAAGTCTTGTTATTTAACTCGAGACTAAGACTATTTCCTAGAAAGTTGAAGTCCCGTTGGTCCGTACCTTTCTTAGTGACACAAGTATTTTCGTATGGTGTAGTTGAAGTGCAAAGCTTGCAAGATGGACACAAATTTAAGGTGAATGGTCAGTGTTTGGAGATCTTCTATGGAGGACTTAAGCAAATTGTCTCAATGACAGTGTTGAAGGAGTGACATACCGTATCCACGTTGAGCTAACGATGTTAATAATAGTGTTGTGTGGGAGGCAACCCACTGATTCTGTCTATTTTCTAGTACTTTTGTTTGCTTATGTTTGATTTTACTCTCATTTGTGTAAGAGACATGGAAGGTAGAAACTGTTTTCTAGGTTTAAAGGCTCATTACACTTTGTAGACTGCGGTCCAAATATTCACTATCAAATGAGCATTTTGCCGACCGCGGTCCATAGAATTATACACTCTAGCGATCGCGGTCGAAAGTTGATACAATAGGGTCCACAGCTGCCCACACCACGGCTGACTGCAGTCCACAGAAGGCTTGGGTAATGCATAGTCTGCCGACCGCGGTCCACAGTGATGTACAAAATTGGTGGCCGCGGTCGACAGAAATGTGGCGTTTCAACTTCAACACATAGACCGCGGTCCATAAAGTGGTGACCGCGGTCGGTGTGTCTTTTTAAGCACAGATTGCGATCATTTGTGCATTTTCATCCGCAAAAATCTCAAGCTTTCCAGTGGTTCTCTTATTCTTAGACCATCTTTGAGTTTTTCTTCTTGTCTCAAGCAAAAATGTAAGTTCTTTCTCTTTGATTCTTAATATTTCCTCTTTCATTTTTGCAATTGTGCTAGTTGTAAGAGCTATGTCTTAGTGTTTCATTTGATTTAGGTGGATTGAAAGCATACTCTCCTTTATCTTCTCATTTAATTTTTTTCTTCATGAACTATTGCTCCTTAGATGTGCAAATCTAGAACATGTTTGCTTTTGTGCACAATATCATCCATTTCTTTAGTTCTCAAAGTGTGTACTATAGTTCAATTTGACTTTGAATATGCTTGGTAATGATTTGAATGGGTGTGTACATGTTTAAAAATTTTATCCAAGTAATTTGGCATGTCATATGAATTTGAAAAGTATCCCTGTATTGCTTGTGACTTGTCCAAATGAGTATTCAACCAGTTGCAACTTTATCTTTATGAATGTAAGATTGTTTCTCTGCCATCTAACACAGTTTATGCAGGCCGCCAAGAATGAAACACCTTGTTTCTAAAGGAAAGCAACCCGCACCACCACCTCCGCGTGCAGATCGAGCACGGTTTCGAACCGCTGCTACAAAGCAGAGGTTCAACATAATCCAATCCAACAGGCATCTCATACCTGAGAGGGGTATAATGCTAATGCAAGAGGAGTGTAATCTTGGGATTGATACAGTAATAGCCACCCGCCATTGGGAAAAGCTTATAAAGGCTCCGGGCATCAATGTGATCCCTATCATACAGGAATTTTATGCAAATGCTGCTGATCGTGAAGGCACAGCTGTATGGGTTCGTGGAAAGTGGGTATAGTTTGGTGGAGCTGCAATTAATGAAGTATACGACCTACCAGCAGACTCTCCTGATGAGTACTACATAGTCCTTCCTCGCTATGATCCGGATGACGTGCTTCGCACATTATGCATCGAGGGACCTTCTTGGATTTGCTATAATGATAAGCCGATCAACTTGATGAAGATTATGTTCCAGACACCGGCTAAGGTTTGGCTTTATTTGGTGTGTTCTAATCTCCTCCCCTCTCTGGCTATTAATAGGGTAACAGTGGAAAGGGCGGTACTCGTCTATTGAATTATGAAAGGGCTCCCTATCAACATTGGTACCATTATTTCCAGCTCTATTCAGTCCGCTATTGATAGGACCAATGTTGGTCTTCCACACCCTACACTGATTACGGAGTTATGCAAGTGGGCTGGGGTACAATGGGAGCGGAGTGAGCCACTTCTGAAGATGAAAGACCATATTGCGGTAAAGATGCTCACTGATACTCCTGTAAGAAGCATCGGGCCTCTACTGAGCCTCAACGACAAGCTACGGTCCAGTCACCCACTGCTGCTACTCCTGTCCATCCCACTAGTGCTCCACAGCTGTCCTCAGCTACTGGCGGTTCATCATCTTCTAGCACATTGACCACTGAACATAGAATGATGCATTGGATGGCCTACATGACAGAGTGGATGCATCACAAGGACCCAGATATGGCTGCCGCATTCCCTCCTCCCCATTGCGTTGTGCCCTACACGGAGATGGCATGTTGTGTTCCTCCGGTACCGCCACCCCAGCCTATGGATGCTGATGATGATGATGATGATGCAGATGGTGGAGATCACTTCAATGATTTTATTACTGAAGAAGAGATGTTTGGTGCAGATCTTTGAGCACCACAGTTTGATGTTCATTTTGTCTTTCTTGCTTCTGTTGTGATGTCTTCTATTACTGGATATTCGTGATGTTTCTGTTCTTTTTTGTTTTTCTTCTGACTGTGCAAAATGTTTACCTGTGTTCTTAAGTGATCCATGCTTATCCTCATTTTGCTTTAATTTCTAGACTAATTCTTTCTTGTTGGTTTTCTTTGAATGCATGTGTGATATATTACCGCGCCCATGTTTCGATATCTATGTGCACTTGAGGACAAGGCACAGAATAAGTTTGGGGGTGTGTGCATAATTCTTCACATTCTTCTTCAAATTCAGGTTTAAGGTTCAAGTTAATTTTTTTACTTATTTTGGCTGCATTATTATCTTTTTGGCATACATGCATAATTAGATTGAGTATCTCATGACATGTAGAAAGTAGAGTCATTGAATTAGTGTCAATGCATGGGCATATTAGTTAGGACATGAGCATATAGGTGTCAATCAAGTTAGAATCATGCCATATTTCTAAAAAAAAAAAATTTCACCGATTAACCTATGAAATTGAAAATTCCTCTAGTATGATGAGACAAAGAATTAGGGTACTTTCAAACAGTCTGTGTGCTTGGTTTGTCTGAAATTTAACCTTGACAGATCTCTGTAGTCTTAGGTAGATTGAGACTCTAAAGATTGAGAAAGTCAGGAGTAGAAACCAAACCATAAGCATAAAGAATTTCCCATAGATTCTCAAAATAATCAAATCTGTCTTGATTGCTACTTAGGAGTGACTATAGGAGGGAAATGAAGTAGGCCATCATTGTTTGAGTCATAGCCTAAAAGCCAATCCTAGCATTTCTTACCCTTTGTAAACAATTTTGAGCCTTACAACAGGTTTTCTTGATTATGAACCTAAACGTTGTAGAAACATTCGAGCCTCTTATGAATACCTCAGTTAAGCCTAAATGTGTGCACTCATGGCTGTAGTATCAATTATTTTGATGATGCAAGAGAAGAAGGAGATGTGAACATTGAAATATATGTAAGTTTAATTCTATGTTTTTCTTTATTCTCAATTTAAAAAAAAAAAAGAAGAGTCATATTTATGTTCTTAGTATTTCAGCATTATCAATGATAACTGAACTTTTGACTTTTGTAAGAGTGTACATTTGAGTTTAATTGGAGTGTATGTACTGAAAGAAGTTTGGGGGAGTTCTGAGGACATGGTCATGAGCATGAGCAAAGAAAAACAAAAGGATAGAACAATAATGCTCAAACTATAGCAAGAAGATCAAACAAATCAGGTTATTATTATTGCTATGAGTGTACACCTGAGTCAGATTTAAATCCTTACTACACTTGTACCCTGAGCTAAGCCACTTTACAACCTAAGAGAAAGACCACTGATCCTGATTATAGTTTGACTTGAGTAGAAGATGGATAGATGAGAAAATTGAGAGGATCTGTGTACTTAGGTGTTAGGAAATGATTT
>JAJIYU010005223.1:0-22814 GCA_030144865.1 Tinospora cordifolia
CTCACACTCAAGAGAGAAAAGAAAAGTGAGAAGGGGTGCCAAGAAGAGGGCTTGAAGCACAAGATGACAACTCAACTCTTGTTGCTTGGGATGGTTTGATTTGTGAGCATGGGGGGTTTATATAGAGTTCAAATTAGTGTAAAATGGTAAGTTTTTTGGTGGAAAAATTGCAAAAATTTAAATTTTCGTGCCCCCCAAGCATAGGAAAATAGCAAGTTGGCTTGGAATTGAAAAACCAAGTTTATAGAAATTTTTTGGGATTTTTTTTCAAATTTTTCCTAATTTAATTTCGGTATTTCGTTTATTATTTTCGGAGCAGCAAATCGGAGCCGTCGGATTGTCATCGAGATTTCATTCGTGATCAGATCGAGCGGATAGAATAGCAGCCGTTCGATTTGCCTCGAGACATGCATTAGGATTCGATCGGCACCGTTAGATTTTCCTCGGATCAAGCAACAGAATCGAATCTTCGATCTCGTCCGTCGGATTTCCTCGAGCAGAGTGTTCGTTCGTGATTTTGTTTTGGCGGGTGGAATCTCGACCGTTGATGGTCCTCGATGACAGCATCAGATCGCGATCAAGATCATCGGATTTGATCTGGACCGTTGATCATCTTCGAGCACAGCACCGGTTCGCGATTGGATCTACACGGCTTTGATCTCCGCCGTTGGATGAACCTCGAGTTCCGTGTGCGGATACAATTTTGTGATCAACAAAAGCGATCCTGTTCGTTCGATTAGGCCGATCGTTTTTGGACCGTTCGATTCTCCTCGATTGCGGTGTGTTCACGATCTCCGATTTCGATTTTCATCCGAGTCGTTGGATTTGGATGATCGATTTGTGGCTGTTGGATCTTCGTGATTCGGTGCTCCTGAACGTCGTTTAAGCCTTTGATCTTATTCGTTGGATCGGATCGATCGAATTTGGATTGTTGGATCGTGTTTCTAATTACAAATTCTCTTTCCAAAGCTTCTATAATCCGAATTTAGCCAATTGGACACTTCCAAATTGATAAAAATTTGATTTTCTTGTATATCTCCTTCCATATTGATGATTTACTAAATTCTTTCCTTTTCTAATTATTTAATATTGCATTTATTATATATATATTTCCATTTCTTTAATATATTTGATGTTACTAAATAATCAATATTTTCCATTTCCATGTATTTTTTATTTATTTCATTTTTTATTTTCAGATAATAAATTATGTAATTATACATCATTATTTACATAATGTTTGATTTATTTTTAATAAATATATTTTATTTAATTATATAAATTTTTCTATGTACATATTCCTATAATATGTAGTATTAACATTTATTATGCTAACACATACCTTATTCATTCACATATTAGCCAATATGTGTGTACACTTTATTTTTATTTATTTCTTAAGCAAATCCTTAAATTAATTTTACTAAACCTTAATTTTCATTTAATTATCAAATTAAGGTCTTATTTGCTTAATTTTTCTATATCTCTAATATATTTTATTTTTCATGTGCCAACCCACAATTTATGCCCAAAATTTCTTAAAATCTTTGAAATTAATTTGTTCAACTTATTTTATTTATTTTAAATTTTTCTGACAAAATTCTAAGGTATTACACTTAAGACCAAAGGGCGTGACAGTCTAGTGGTAATGATGTATTGGAATAACAAATGCTATTTTTGGTTTGTCTATTGGATCAATTCCTAGTTGCCAAAATCCTGACTTGTAATCAAGTTTTGAGTAAACCCAGGCTTGAGAAGATATTGAGAAAATGTTTTGGAATGACAAAGAGGAAATTTGTCATCTTTTAGAAAGATGTTTAGAGGCTAGTAATTTATTACTAGTCTTAATTTTCCTCTGACTTGTTCTAACCTCTTGTTGACGTAGAAGGCTTCACATGCCCATGGAGAGTTTGTGGGCTCAATTAAGCCTTGTTTTAGCTGTTCCACTTCCTGGATGGCTAGAGCAAGCTGTGAAGGAGGCATGCCATGGTGTTATGTTTTTGTTGAATTTATGTCTTCATTGAGCTTGAAAGGCAACTTAATGAAGAAATTATCACTTGTCCACAGCAAATGATCACACTTTGTTAAGAAATCCGTATGACTTTTAGTACAACAGTGTTGTGAGACTTTTGTTCAAATTTCTTGGGCTTGAGTTTCGTCAAGTGTTTTGATTGTTGGAGAGAGTGATGAGATCCAAGGGAAAAATGTTGAATTTGTGCCTAGACCTTGGATCATCTAGATGAAATGCTTGATTTGCTACAAAATGTCGTAGCCAATAATGAATTTCTTGGAAAGGGATGGGGGCACCTAGGTTCCGATGCTTGAAGGTGAGCAAAGGATGAAGGTTTATTTTTGTTGGCTTGCTAATGAGTGCGATAGCAAGTGAGGCTTTGCCAACAATGTTGAAAATTTGCTGGTAAGGCTTCTACTATTCAGAAGGTAATGTAGATGGATGCATTAAAGTGGCTGATGCTCCTATATCAATTAAAGTCGTGAGTGTAATTGGATTATGCCAAGGATAGAGATATACATGAGCTTTGGCGTGGGGTAGGTTGTACAACTCACTCATGAAAGGAGAAGAATTAAGGACAAAGGCTTCAGTGTTAGAAATTGCCATCAGAGCTTTTGGGGAATAATCATCTTCAAGAGAAGAGAGTGATTAAACATCAGAGATCTTTGTGTTTGTGAGTTGGATAATTTTCTCAATGATATTGGCATGCTTCTTTGTCTTGTTCGGGCATTGTTTAGCAAAATGACCTTTTTTTTTTGTAAATAAAGCACCTAGTATCTGATGTTTTCCCTTTAGACCCTTTTCTTCTTAAAAACCTCTACTTAGGTTTAGTGCTTCAAAAACCCTTCTTTTCGGAGAATTTGGAAGATTTTTTTCCATTTTGTCTGGAAGGGTGCAGATTTTTTGCAAGAGCATAACTTAGAAGGATGGCAACTTGTTGGGAAGTCTAGATCATAGCATGCTTTTGAAAGTGTTTTTCCCATGCGTCGGTTTTGTTCAAAAAACTCATTCTGGGCGCGCAAAGCTTGGTGACCCATTCGAATGTAAGAATATAACTCCCCAGGTGTGCAATCTTCATATTTGTTTTTAATGGTTGTCATATGGGCACGGGCTTTGTCTGCAACTGGACTAGGATAGGAGAAAACAAAATTAGTTTTTAGTTTGTTATCATCCACTCCTTTTATGAGGTACAAAAGTTTGGACATTTTTTCATAGTGAGCTAACATATCAGGGAGTTTATACAAACATCATTTTGCAGCAAAAAACTTTTCTCTAGCATGATCCACATATTGATCAACTGGTCCAACAAAAGCTATATAAAGGATAATAACCAAGAAGTTGATGATGGCTTGTTGAAGAAAACTGATTTGTTTATATTCTTGAATAGTAAACCACCAGCCTCAGAGACTTCCAGAGAAGTGTTTGACTAACTTTTCAAAAATAGTTTTATTAGTTGCCCCTTATTTTAAAGCTTCCGCCTGGCACCAAGGAAGCATATCATGGAAGAACGAGGCTAGTTAGTAAATGATAAACCATCAAGATTAAACTTACTAAAAGAACCCATCATTTGATTTCTGAACTTTTGTCTTAGGAGGAGGGGAGGACTCCATGTCATTAGTAGGCTTGACTCCTGTGTTTGCAAATGTTCCATTAGTGCTAGAGGCTGCATAAAGTTTAGTAGTATCCTCAGAGGATGAGGAATCCGAGTTTGAGGCTGAGGACTCAGTAGAGGATTTATCGCCTCCTTGGTTTGCCACATCGACCGTTAGTTGGTCATATTGCCTCACCATGTATTTGAAGGTAGTGACAGGATTTTTAGAAATGTTTTGCAAAGGCAATGCTTTTGATGATGCAAAAACATTTGGTTCAAGGAGAGGAATAGAGATGGCAAGCTTTTGTTTTCCCTTTTCCTTCCTTTTGGCAAAATGTTCTTCAACAATAGGTGATTGGTGGTGTTTAAGTGAAAAATCCTTTGGTTCTAGATGGTTTTTGAGTTGGTTATTTGTTTTGTAGGAAGGTGGAAAAAGGGAAGGGAAGACGGGTTTTGTTGTTAGGTAGAAGGGACAATTTGAAGTGAATAAAAAGGATTTCAGAATGGAGAGGGAGTTGAGATCATAATAACTTAGAGCTGGGCTTCAAAAGACTTCTTTTCTTGTTCAAGAGGTAGGAATAATGAAGTAGTATCAATATAATTTCTACCGATTCTAACAAGAGCTTGAGTTTTCAGTGTACTTGGTTAAGCCTATCATCGAGAGCCATGACTACTTGGTTTTTAGAGTCTTATTGTTGAAGAATCTGTTGTTGTTTCTAGGTAGTGGTTTTGAGGAGATCATTCTGATGGAGAGCATTATTAGATTGCTAGTTTAGAATAGCTTCAGTATTAGTGAGAAGCCTTAGTTCAGGACCATCTAGTTTCATAACTTTGGCTTGTTTGACTTGATACTGGATTTGACATCCTGTGAAAGGATCTTTATATCGATCATTCAAAGGAGGAACTTGAGACAAACTAGAAGGATATGAGATGATGAAATAGTCATGAGGGGAGTCTTGATCAAGGAGGACATAATATTGATATCTTTCACATTCGGACTCGATGAATCCTACTAATGGATCACCCATTTTATAAAGTTCTTGGAGGTTATGTTGGGAAGGCTTCTTCTTTTTGGGTTTGTGAATGTCATATTGAACATGAAAAACATTGTCATAACAATCTGGACGGTCGCAAGCATCCCACTAGATATGGGAAGGATGTGGTTGATGATGCACTAGAGCTTCAATATAGTGAACACCTGTAAACAAAGGTTGTGGAAGAGTCATGGCTGGTTCTGGAAAAGTAGTGTCACCAAAACCATCATTTCGTCTTTTATGGACTGCATGTGAAGACTATTGAACCTCGTTTACTTGGAAATGAGCCTCGTAACTAGTTATCCATTTTTTTGGAAATCACTTCTGAAGTCTTTTAGGAGTAAGAACTCTACAAAGAAATGTATGAGAGACAACCCCTTGTGAGCTAATGTCTAGCATCAAACCATCAAGAAAAGATCCTTTATAGGGAAGATTGATGACATAATTTTGGACCCTGTAAGCTATCTGGTAATGGATAGTGGTAGCCAAAGCAGTTTGAACTTAGGGGATACCAGCAAGTTGTGCTTGTAGGCTTAGGGTTGAAAGAGCATGAGGGTCTTTAAGTGAAACATTAAAGTTCAGTAAAGGGTTATGAAAATAACGCTTGAGTTTAAAGTAGTTTGGATGGTGCCTATCACAACATTCGAATGGCGAAGCACTAGAATCAAGGAGAGCTAGGTACGTGATTGCTTCGATAGACTTCCTACCATGAAAAGTAATGGACATTTTTATAGCACCACAATGAAGATGACTGTGGCCTTCTTTATGCCATTGGGCCAAGAGAGGAGAGGGGAGAGCCAAAGGAAAGAAATGCTCGGCTTGGTCTGTGGGAATTTGATGTTCATTGAAATATGACATCTACAAATACTCTTTGACTGGGCTTTGGGGGGTTTTTTTTTTTTGAACAAATTCTTCATTTTGTGTGAAAAGGTACCACTGCTTGAGAATCTGATGAGTACTCGACTTCATACAAACTATCAATTTTAGATTTTGAACATGAAGCCTCAAAGGATGACATGGATGATGAGGATGGAATGTCCATTTTGCAAGACAAGAAAAGGAACAACCATATAGCTCTCCTAGTGCTATAAATGCCTTCAACGCCTTCCTGCAGCTAACACAACTATGAATAAACTTTAAGAGCTAAAAGGGTTGGCACAAACTAGGGCTTAGCAGAGTAATGGAAACTAGTTCATTGGTGTTCAGTCAAAGTTTACTAATAGAGATTAGTCTCACTTTGCTTATTGGTCCAAGTGGCTAGTTGGTGAATCATTTGGTGATGAGGTTTCATATGAAGAGCAGTTAGTAGAGGAAATAGGGTGAGCACCTTCATAGCATAAATCCTACAATTAAAAAAGTTTAGATATTGAGAAATTTGGAAAGAAAACTTGATAACAGTACATAGAAGTCCAAAAACAAAGAGTGCAAGTGTAACAACTTGGATGTTCAAGTGCAGAATACATGGGACCGAACTGGTTTGAAAACATGGCTTTGATGCCAAAATTGGTTTGGATATTCACTTAAACTCAGCTAAATAAGTTTAAAATGAAAACGCCTCCCACAAGCAGTGAAACCTCCTAGAACGCTATAAACAAACTAGGAACACAGTAAAAACCTAAAAAGACACAATAAAAATGCCTTTTGAAATTCGTTTATCATTGAATATAAGAAGTCCCAAAACACAGTCGCTCGTTCTCCATCACCTTCTGTCTTTCGTTCACCGTCAATGTGGCCGTTTTGTTGCCCGTAAATCTGAGAAGTCCCAAATCGTTCACTTAGTAAAAAAAAAAAAAAAAAACAAAATAGTGCCTAGCACAAGAAAGCCCTAGATCTATTTGTTGTTTGCCATCAGTGTTGCCGGTGAATATGTTGCAGTGTGGTTCGAGGGTGAAGGTAGTGATGAACACCACTATTTATTTTATATTATTTATATAATGTTTATGTCTTTTATAGAAAATAGCTGCTATATTTTCACATTTCCATTTATTTTCTTTGTGAAAATGTTTTTTCTTATTATTTACTTTATATGGTAGTGTTGCATTCTCCTGAGCTACACAAAACTTTGATAATTTATTAATTAAAATCATTAATATTTTTTATAATATAAAAATTTA
Source organism: Tinospora cordifolia (assembly GCA_030144865.1). NCBI lineage: Eukaryota > Viridiplantae > Streptophyta > Magnoliopsida > Ranunculales > Menispermaceae > Tinospora > Tinospora cordifolia. The sequence goes on from JAJIYU010005223.1 coordinate 6,751, forward strand.
AGGTATTTTTGCTCAAAAGGATAAATATGTTTCATGTGGCAAAAATTACATGCATTTAAAACTATAAGCAAGCAAAATTAGGAATAATTCAATATTAAATTTTATTGACTTAAAATAGAGGTAGGTCAAGTTATTTTGCCCGAAAAACAAATAAAAGTTTAGCTTTCTATAAAATTCTTCATTTTTTGTAACTTTAGTTTGGATAATTTATTAGTTATTGTTTTTCTTAATTTTGTTTATGTTGACATCTTTATCTTTATGTTAGTGTAAGATAAGTTTTGACTTCTTCTATAACTTTGGCTTTATTAAAATTTTTACAAATCATAATACAATTTATATTTAACCTCATAATTTTGTTTGTAAATAGTAAAAACCAAACCACATGTATTTTCATAAAATATAATATGTACATCAAAAAATTTTTTACTCATTATATATATATATATATATATTAAGTGTATGATGATAGCTTATAATTATAATTGTTATTTTATTTTTTCAGTATAAACAATTATTTTTTGATACAGTCATAAATAATGAGGGCTGAAATATATATTAATTTGGAACTTTTTTTGTCATATATAAATATAGATAAACTTTGATTATTTATTTATTTATTAAAATAATTATTTATTAACTTTGATTATTTATTAATTAAAATGATTATTATTTTATAAAATATAAGATTTTTTTTAAAAGGATAAATATGTTTCACGTGGTAAATACATGTATTTAAAAATATAAGTAAGCAAAATTACGGACCATTCACTATTAAATTTCGTTGGCTAAAAAAAAAGTTGGTTAAGTTATTTTGCATAGAAATAAATAAAAAGTTTACCAGACTATAAAATTCTTCATTTTTTTTACTTTAGTTTGGATAATTTATAAGTTATCATTTTCTTAATTATGTTTATGTTTATATCTTTATTTTTAAATGTTAGTGTAAGATAAGTTTTGACTTCTTTTATAACATTGGCTGTACTATAATTTTTACAAATGATAATACAATTCATATTTAACCTCATAATATTTGTTTTTAATTAGTTAATACCAAACCACAGGTATTTTCATAAAATATAATATGTACACCAAACAATTTTTTACTCATTATATATATATATGATTGTATATTAACTCTATGACGATGGCTTATAATTATAACTATTTTTTATTTTTTTTAGTATATTATTGTGGCACCTTGTACAATTTGGACCATCGAACGCTCATTTCTTCCATAAGTCTCGAACTGTAGCGACTGTTTCTAGATTGTCTTAAGAATAGCCTCAGTAGATGTTAATGTTGCCTGCCTACTATTGGCCCTCAGCCCGTGACGAAAAAATCCCTCTCTCCCTCAGGTTACCCACTAACTCAGGGGCATAAGCCTCAAATCAGAGAAATCTGTGGGTATACTCCCTTACCAACTTGTCTTCCTATCGTAGGGTCAAAAACTCTATCTTCTTGTGTTCCTTCGTTGTCTTAGGAACATAAGCACTTAAAATTTTTTTCCGAAAATGGGCCCATGTAGTAATCTGCCCCTCTATAGTCTAGGTGGTCTTCCACCAAATCGTGGCCTCATCTTCAAGCATGTGTGCTACAAAAAGTACTTGGTTCTCCTTAGACAACTTCAACATCTTAGCATTCTTCTCAATATTAAGAAGTTAGTTCTCTGCTATGTCCAAACTTAGAAAAACCTCTTCAAGAGATGATCATGAGTAGCCTCATCTCCTTGTCTCATGGGGCTATTTCTGCGTGATCTACAACCCTCTCATTTGCTCCGAACTCGGGTACAACTAGTGCAGGGGGTGCTATAGGCTCAGTTCTCTGTCTCTCAACCTCAATCGTATCTAGTCTTTCTCTCAACAAGGCTATCGGGGCATGAGTGGCCTTAGTAGATACCTTAATCATAGCCTCAAGCCTTTGTATGGGATCTTGCTCAGGCTGAATCGGAGGTGGTGGTGATGGTACCAGCTCCAGGATCTTACGTGGTCTCCCATGTCAAGGTGGCATCGTGGTCTGCATAAAATGTTAAACTTCCATCATTTTCAAGGTTAAGCAGACCATAACTTTAAATGCTTGTAACAAAAGATAACTATCTCTAAGTGCTAGTCTAATCCACAAGATTCAATTTCTAAATCTTGAAACTCATTAATTCCCGATAACAATCAAATTTCCCTCATGATATGGCCATTCTCACCCGGTTCCTCTTCCTGTCAATCAAAAGTTAGAAAGTGTTCGTCTATAATTCCGCTATGCTACTCTAAGTAATTCCTAGGGTTTTCTTAACTTCTGCGATTGCTCTAAGGTTCCTTAGGTTAACAACAATTGTTATTCCTTAATTGAAAAACCTTGGGATCTGATACCAACATTGTTGGGACCCCTTCCCTAGGGTGAAGGGTGAGTCGACCGACACAGTGCCTTGACAAACCCACTCGCAAGCTGAGCTTGCCAAAACATTATTAAGCCTCTTTTACACTCCCTACACAATATCATCAGAGTAATACAAGAGATACAGAAGTAGCTAAACAATTAATTACAGTAGAAAATTTTTTTAAACAAAAAGTATTTATGTACAATCTTTTCTATGTAGTAGTATCAAAAATGTAATAGTTAGAATATCTACAATGTTTTTCTCTCTTCCTATACACCATACTAACTCTCAAAACAATAAACCATGTAATGAAACCTACCAAAGTCTCTACGCAATGGCCACCTTTTTCCCTTTATCCTTAGCAGAAGAAGAACCTGAAATGTTAGAGTAGTGAGCCAATTTTGTCCACAGTGGCTCAGTGCCTAATTTAACCTAATTTGTGACTTAGAACGAGAATTCTATAAAACAATGTTATGTATGCATGCACAATAATAATAATGCGATTGAATGCAATAGTAATGAATGCTAAATCCACAGTGCAGTCGTGCACCTTCTATTTTGAAAACAGTTTCAATGCTCAAAACATATGCCAAAGCTCTCAATAGCTTACAAGGCAATAATAAATCCACTCGAGCGGTTTACTCGATGGTTAGGCGTATTCTCATATCATATCATAAGGATCCACTAGCTTACACTTCATGTATGGCAGCCTCAGATCCTCCATAGGGGAGCCCAATTGATAGACCTTCACAAAACGTACCCTCATGTACGACGACCACTCATCCTTAATGCTCTACCACATCCAATACCCTTACTCGCACCCAGACCTCGAGATTTGGTGCACATTTTATTATTTAGAAACCTATTTAAAGATTGCAAATGAATTTCACTATGTCATACATTTCATTCATGAATAGAACAGCAAGTTAAGTGATAAATTAGAAAACACTACTCACAAGGATGCTCAACTCCTAGTGCTCTTATAGTGACCGATCGCGTCCTGTTGATGTTTGATCAACATGGTTTCTTAATATCAATATTAAACTTGACTCAAATCTATCTTTATGGTCCTTGGTAAGTCAAAGGATTGACACAGTCAATTGTAGTCCAGTTATGTATTTGGTTAACTTTGGTCAGTACAATCAATTCTAATCAGGTCTAATACTTGCTGAGCTGTATGATCAACTAGGTCAACAAGGTTAATTCGTGCCAGTAAGCCCTTAATATTGACTCAAAATACCAAAAAAATCTGCATTGTCTACATGTGTCCCACCTTTGGTACATAATAACCAACCATTTTCATAAATTTGGTGGTTCAATACAGTAAATAGAAAAATTTTAATTATTTTCTATGTCACACATTTTTTCCAATAAGTATTTCATAATGTTATATAACATTATATAACATTTTTTCCTATTATTTAACATCATTTTTATCCTTTATACAATTTTTTCTATATTTATTAATTAATCTTCAAATCGCATAAATGCAAATTTAATATACCAATTAATCTCCAAAAATCCTAATTTTAGTATCATTGAATTCAGAATTTCATTCTGAACATTTTAGTACCTGCCAACTAAAATTTTAATGTTAATGAGTATACCCTCTATGTGTTGACTTTCAAGTACCATATAAATTTTTAGGGTCCATAAGGATACAAATAATGTACAAATCAATATTCTACTCGTTAATCTGAATACAATATACATACATATATATATATATATATATGTATATATATGTATGTATGTATGTATGTATGTATATATTGTGTAGTTTCATTCCTAGTAAAAATACATCGTAATTTTGGGTTGTACAATAAACTAATATCTTTATTGAAAACTACACTATAAAAACTGCAATTCATAACTTCTACAACAATTCTGAATTGAAAAGAGGTAAAGGTAAATTACCCAAAGAGTCGAATCCTCGAAAGTGTAGAACTTTTCTTTTCTTCTTTTCTTTCCTTTTCTTCCTCTATTCTTCTCTTTTTTCTTCTTCTTTTCCTTTCTTCTTTTATTTTCTTTCTTCTCTTTTCTCCATTTTTTTGTTTTCCTCTTGGATGGTGGAGTCTTGTGGGGATGAGGGATGAACAAGAATGAATGAGGCAACTCTATAGATATAGGCAAAGATTTGGGTGGGTCCCACCTTCCTTATCTTTACACATCACCACTCATCCTTTTATTTCTCTCTTTTTTTTTCTCTTGCATTATCCATCCAACAAAGCATCATTTATCTCTTGAAATTTATTTTATTTTATTACTTTTCTCATTATCCACCCATCCTTGTCATATATTGATTTACTTAATTAATTTTTTTTTTCATTTCCAATCAAGCACATCATATATATGTGTGTGTATATATATAAAAACATGTAACAATCATTTCATTACATATATTTTTCATTTATAATTTATTTATTGATACATAAAAATACATTTCGAACCCGTTAACTTAATGTCTAAAAATACATGTCGTTACAGTCTCCCTTCCTTAGAACAAATTTCGTCCTCGAAATTTACTAAGGTAACAAATAAATCAAGAAGCAACTCTCATAATCTCAAGGAAGTGACTCACCATGTAGTCTTCTCACTCCCAAGTATCCCGCTTGACACCATGAAATTGCCAACGCCCACGTACCATCGGTATCTCATTGTTGCGCAGTTTCTTCATTGCTCGATCAATAATAGCTACCAAAGCCTCATCATAGTTACAATCCTCTCGCAAATTAACATGTTTCTAGTCTAACACATGCGAGGGGTCGGGATAGTACTTCCACAAGATCGACACATGAAATATGTTATGCACACTTGCTAACTGAGGTGGTAATGCCAATCGATAAGCAATAGGATGTATCCTCTCAAGGATCTCGAAAGGTACAATATATCTTAGAACATTTTTCCCTGAAATATCAAAATGAGTCTGCCCCTTTCGAGGAGAAATTCAAAGTAGTACATGATCACCAACATCAAACTCAAGGATCTTCCTTCGGTTATTTGTATAACTCTTTTGTTGATCTTTAGCTACCTTTATGTTTTAATGAATATGTTGAATTTTCTTAGATTGCTTCTGTACAAAAGTAGGGACCCAAAATTGCTCTGTTACCAACCTACACCCAAAAGTTGGCGATCGACAAAGTCAACCATATAATGCCTCAAACGGTGCCATGTCGATACTTGCCTAGTAGCGTTATTATATGCAAACTTACACAACGCCAAATGATCCTCCCAGCTACCACCAAAATCAAGGACATATGCACGAAGCATATCCTCCAAAATCTAGATCACTCTCTCAGATTGATCATCGATTTGTGGATGAAAAGTTGTGTTCAAGTTTACTTGAGTCCCCAACTGACTCTGCAAGCTCTGCCAAAAATGGGATGTAAACTGAGCATCTCTATCAGACACAATGGATACTGGGACCCCATGTAATCTCAGGATCTCGCGAATATACAGTTGACTCAACCTCTTAACCACAATGATCCAAACAACATCATGTCTTCGCTGATTCTAAAGTAATTCAATCACAAAGTCCATAGTAATGTGCTGCCATTCTAATTAGGAATAGCCAAGGGAAGTACTAAACCGCCGGGTCTCTAGTGCTTAGCCTTAATCTGCTGGCACATATCACATCTCTACACAAAGGTCTCAATATCTTGCTTCATCCTCGGCCACCAATAAGTATGTCACGCATCATGATACATCTCATTGGCACCTGGATGAACGGTATATCTCGAGCAGTATAGCTCTGTTAGCACTTCCTGTCTCAAGAAAGGGTCATCTGGTACCCACAACCTCAGTGCACCATCACTTTCAATCTATCACTTCACATGAGAAGTGTCATTTGCCCACTCCCAGTACATCACATAATCAATGTCACAAGGCTACTGTGCCTGATTCTAGTATCAGTCAAAGTCTCATGGATACTCATCACTGTCAAATAATCAATCATCCTCTACACCTTAAACATATGTTTAGCCACACAAGCAGTCTCGACCAGTACTCTACTCAGCGCATCAACCACTAGATTGAATTTTTCGGTATGGTAGTCAATGGTAAAGTCATAATCCTTAAGCAGCTCCATCCATCTCCTCTACCTCATGTTCAAATCTCTTTGAGAAAACAAATACTTGAGGCTCTTATGGTCATAATAAAGCGTAAAATGCTCACCATATAGAAAGTGTCGCTAAATCTTGAGTGCAAACACCACTACTGCTAGCTCTAAATCATAGATAAGGTAATTTCTCTTATGCACCTTCAATTGGTGTGAGGCATAAGAAATCACCTGGTCTCCCTGCATCAACACACACCTAAGGCCTGTCCCACATTCATATTTATAAATCACCAACTCACAGCTAGGTTCAGGTAGTAGAATTACTGGCGCAGATGTCAAATGATGCTTTAGCCCAAGAAAGACCTACTCACACTTATTTGTCCATACGAATGACACGTCCTTTTAGGTAAGTTTCATCATAGGTGCAGCAATCCTTGAGAAATTTTGCACAAATCTATGATAACGGCTTGCCAAACCCAGAAAACTACAGATCGTCGTCATTGTGGTTGGCCTCGACCAACTAATAAAAGCCTCAACCTTAGCCAAATTAGCAGAAATACCATTAGCTCCTACCACATAGCTTAAAAATTGGACCTCTGCCAACCAGAAATTGCACTTGCTAAACTTAGAATAAAAGCAATGATCTCGAAGAGTTTGCAATGTGATCTTCAAATGCTCAGCGTGTTCGTCCCTAATCTTTGAGTAAACAAGGATGTCATCAATAAAGATAATAACAAACGAGTCAAGATAGGGATGAAAGACTCTTTGTATCAGGTCCATGAGCATCACAGGGGCATTTGTCATGCCAAACGGCATGACTAAGAACTCATAATGCCCATAACGAGTATGAAAGATCATCTTTTGTACGTTCTCTTCCCTTACCCTCAGCTGATGGTACGCAGATCTTGGATATGTCTTTGAAAACACAGTGGCATCTCTAAGCTGGTCAAACAAGTCATCAATGCATGGAAGAGGGTATTTGTTCTTTACTATCACCTTATTCAACTGTTGATAGTCGATACACAAACGGAGGCTTCCAAGTCACCCAACCTCAACATGCAACCCTCACAAAACATATTAGGGTAAATGCGATCCTAGGCTACAGTACTCAACATGAGCCAGGTGGGTGACCAAAGAGGTTTAAGTTCTAATCTATCTACAACATGTCCAGAGATGAATGATAAGGTAGAGCCAGCATCAACCAATACATATGAGGTATAATCTAAAATAGAAATGGTACCTTCTACCAATGTTGTGGTAGCCTCTGGGTCAAGTTGAGTGATAACCTTTGCTCTCCCTCGAGTGATGGTAGTGGTGGGTACACTAGATGCTGGAACAAGTATAGGGTAGTTATATCGTTTGTGGCCTTGCTGACCATACTGATAACATATAATCTGATGTCCCTGCTAAGCCTGATATGCCTGGCTCTGACCATAGCCTATGTGCCCTTAATCTTGGCCCCTACCTTGACCTCTACCTCGGGCCCCGTACTAGGTTAGTGGTTGCTCCACCGGCTGATATGTTTGAACTAGGGTGGTGATGATCGGGACTATGGAAGGTGGCTAACGCTACTCCCCTCTAGACTGCCTCTCGAGTATTTCCTCTTCGTCGGGTATCTAACTACTTGGGATCCACCACGATAACTACCTTGAGTAAATGACAAGGGTTGTAATTGCGACTGCAACTGTATGGTGACATCTTGTACAATCTACACTAGTAGGCGCTCATCTCTCCCATCAATTTCAAACTATAGTGCCTGCCTTTGGATGGTCTTAAGAGTGGCCTCTATAGATGCCGATGTTGCCTGCCTAATATTGGCCCTCAGCCCGTAACGAAAAAATCCCTCTCTCTTCCTCAGGTTACCCACTAACTCAGGGGCATAAGCCTCGAATGGGAGAAATTTGTGGGTATCCTCCCTTACCGACTTGTCCTCCTGTTGTAGGATTAAAAACTCGACCTTCTTATGCTCTCTCACTATCTCAAGAACATTAGCACTCAAAAATAGTTCCAAAAAATGGGCCCATGCAGTAATGTACCCCTCTATAGTCTGAGTGGTCTTCCACCAAAAAATACCTAGTTCTCTTCAGACAACTTCAACGTCTCAACATTCTTCTCAATATTGGGAAGCCAGTTCTTTGCTGTGTCCAAACTCAGACCCCCATGGAGAACCTTGGGTCTCAGATCCAAAAACTTCTTGAGGAGACAATCATGAGTAGCCTCATCTCCTTGTCTCATTGGGCCTACTTCTATGTGATCTACAACCCTCTCATCTGCTCCAATCTCGGGTACAACTAGTGCAGGTGGTGCTACAGGCTCAGCTCTTTTTTGTCTCTCAGCCTCAATCCTATCCAGTCTCTCTCTCAATAAGGCTGTCTGGGCTTGAGTAGCCTTAGTAGATACCATGATCATAGCTTTGAACCTCTGTACAGGATCCTACTCAGGCTGAATCGAAGATGGTGGTGATGGCAATGGCTTCGAGATTCTACGTGGTCTCCTATGTCGAGGTAGCATCATGGTCTACATAAAATATTAAACTTCCAACATTTCCAAGGTTAAGTAGACCATAACTTTACATGCTTATAACAAAAGATAACTATCTCCAAGTGATAGTCTAATCCATAAGGTTTAATTTCTAAATCTTAAAACTCACTAACTCCCAATGACAGTTAAATTCACTTCATGATATGGCTACTCTCACTCGGCTCTTCTTCTTGTCAATCAAAAGTTAGAAAGTTTTCGTCCATAATGCCATTATGCTACTCTAAGTCATTCCTAGGGTTTTCCTAACTTTCACAATTACTCTAAGGTTCCCCAGGTTAACAACAATTGTTATTCCTTAATTGAAAAACCTTGGGCTCTGATACCAACATTGTTGGGATCCCTTTCTTAGGGTGAAAGGTGAGCTGACTAGCACAATGCCTTAACAAACCCACTCGCAAGCTGAGCTTGTCAAAACACTGTTAAGCCTCCTTCACACTCTATACACAATATCATCAGAGTAATATAAGAGATACGAAAGTAGCTAAATAATTAATTATAATAGAAATTTTTTTAAAACAAAAAGTATTTATGTACAATCTTTTCTATGTGGCAGTAGTGAAAATGTAATAGTCAGAATATCTACGATGTTTTCCTTTCTTCCTATATATTATACTAACTCTCAAAATAATAAACCACGTGATGCCTACCAAAAATAAACAAGGTGTGCTTTATGCAATAACCATATTTTTCCTTTTATCCTTAGCAGAAGAACTTGAAATGTTAGCGTAGTGAGCCATTTTTTATCTACAACGTTTTAGTGAGTAATGTAGCATAATTTATAACTTAGAACAATAATTCTATAAAATAATGTCATATATGCACGTACAATAATAATAATGCAAATGAATGCAACAATAATGAATGCTAAATCCACAATGTAGTCATGCACCTTCAATTTTGAAAACAATTTTAATGCTAAAAACATATGCCAAAACTCTCAATAGCCTAAAAAGTAATAATAAATCCACTCAAGCGGGTGTACTCGATGGTTAGACATATTCTCACAAGGATGCTTAGCTCCCTATGCTCTTCTAGTGACTGGTAGTGTCCCGTTGATATTTGATCTTGCATGATCAACATGATTTTTTTAATATCTACATGAAACTTGGCTTAAATCTAACTTTATGGTCCTTGGTCAATCAAAGGATTGACGCAGTCAATTGTGCTTCAGTTATGTATTTGATCAGTACAATTAATTCTAATCAGGCCTAATACTCGTTGACCTATATGATCAATAGGGTCAACGTAGTCAAAAAAGTTAATTCGTGCCAGTAAGCCCTTAATATTGACTCAAAATACTAAAAACCTACAATGTTTATGTGTCCCAACTTTGGTATAGAATAACAACTATTTTCATATATTTGGCGGTTCAATATAGTAAATAAGAAAAGTTTAATTGTTTCCTATGTTACACATTTTTCTTACTAAGTATTTCATAATGTTATATAACATTATATAACATTTTTTCTTATTATTTAACATTATTTTTACCTTGTATACATTTTTTCTATATTTATTAATTAATCTTCAAATTGCATAAATGTGAATTTAATATATCAATTGATCTCCAAGAATCTTAATTTCAGTGTTATTGAGTTCAGAATTTCATTCTGGACATTTTACTATCCGCCAACTAAAATTTCAGTGTTAATGGGTATACCCTCTATGTGTTGACTTCCAACTACTGTATAAATTCTTAGGGTCCACAAGGTTACAAATATTGTACATATCTGTATTTTATGTGTTAATCTAAACATAATGATACATACATACACACATACATATATATTGTGTAGTTTCATTCCTAAGAAAAATACATCTTAGTTTTGGGTCAAATAATAAACTAATACCTTTATTAAAAACTACACAATAAAAACTATAATTCATAACTTCTACAACAATTCTGAATTAAAAAGAGGTAAAAGTAAAATTTTCAAAGTGTCGGATCCTTGAAAGTGTGCAACTTTTTTTTCCTCTTTTCTTATCTTTTTTCTTCTTTTTTTCTTTCTTCTTTTCTTTTCTTTTCTCCTTTTTTCTCTTTCATTTTGGATGGTGGAGTCTTGTGTGAACGAGGGATGAGCAAGAATGAACGAGGCAACTCTATAAATATATGTAGGCAAAGATTTGGGTGGGTCCCACCTTCCTTATCTTTACACATCACCACTTATCCTCTTATTTCTCTTTTTTTTCTTGCATTATCCATCCAACAAAGCATCATTTATCACTTAAATTTTTATTTTATTTCTTTCTTCATTATTGACCCATCCTTGTCATATATTGATTTAATTAATTAATTTCTTTTTTCATTTCCAACCAAGCACATCATATATGTATATACACACATATGTAACAATCATTTCATTTAATTATTTTCCTCATCATTTTTTTTTCAACATACTTACCCTTTAATTAATCTTTACACACACACACATTCACACATGATGATTAATTCTTTTCATCTATCATTTATTTATTTATTTTCATTTTTTTCATTTAATACACTCATTAATCAATACAATTCTTATAAAAAAATACATATTTCTTTTAAATCGTGTATTTTTTATTTATAATTTATTTATTAATAATAAAAATACATGTCAAACCTGTCGTCTCAATGTCCAAAAATACGGGTCGTTATATTTTTCAAAAGGATAAATATGTTTCATGTGGTAAATTACATGCATTTAAAAATATAAGCAAAACTATGAATCATTCACTATTAAATTTCATTGGCTCAAAAAAGAAGTTGGTTAAGTTACTTTGCCTTAAAATAAATAAAAAGTTTAGCATGATAAAAAATTCTTCATTTTTTTTTACTTTAGTTTCAATAATTTATAAGTTATGTTTTTCTTGATTTTTTTTTATGTTGACATCTTTATTTTTAAGTGGTTGACTTCTTTTAAAACTTTGGCTTTATTATAATTTTTGCAAATCATAATACAATTTATATTTAACCTCATAATTTTTTGTTTTTAATTAGTTAACACCAAACCATAGGTGTTTTCATAAAATATAATATGTACACCGAACAATTATATATATACACACACACACATGCGTGATTGTATGTTAATTCTATGACAATAGCTTATAATTGTATTTTTTTTTTATTTTTTCAATATAAACAATTATTTTTTTGATATAAAGTCATAAATAATGAGGGCTGAACTATATGGTAATTTGAAACTTTTTTTTTGTCATATGTAAATATAGATAAATAATAATAATAACTGATATATACTAAGTCACTTGAGGATCTAAATTTAATTAGAGTAATAGTTAATGTGTCAAGTTTAAATATTATCATACTCTTATTTGTCTATTTCTATTAAAGAGGTCAATCCAAGTCAAAGAGGATAATCTCAATTAAATAAAACAAATACACTTTTTCAAGTCTCAAAAATTGATTTAAATAAAGGATTTGATTAATTATTTAGTTGAAAATGCATTTATCCCTTGCATTAACCACATAATATAAGTCATAGAGCTCATTAAAATGCAAAAAATGCCTATGTTGATGATTTTTGACTTACATTTGTCAAATATATATATATATGTATGAGTAGGTTGTATTTCATTTTTTCAATTTTTGAGAGCTAACTAAAATAAATCTCGTAAACATATTATATAAAATCTTATACTCTTGTTTTAAATTTGCCCAAATGATTTTCAACTTAATCTTGCTAAATGAATTCTAAGAGACGTGTGTCATTTTTTCTCTTAATTCTATTTCTTAGTTCTAGATTTTGATATTTAGATGGAATGCTTTTTAACTTGTTCTCTACTAGTTTGAATGTTTTTTTTTTTTTTTTTTTTGGGAAGTTTGAATGTTTTATTTTTTTACAAAACTTTTATGCATGTTACATATGTGACACCATTTTAATAGTGTTGGATATAATATCATTCTTATACTATCAGTTTTTTAGGATAATGTTTTTTAATTAATTGTGGCGATCGTGCATGTGAAGTTAGATGGAAGACCTTCAGTGGTATGCTATACTAATGGAAATATAGTATCTAACTCCCAAGGTGTATCGTATATCGTATGCTAGCTTGCATTATAAGAGTTTTATTTAGTATTGGATTTGAAGAGTTTGAAGAAATCATTCGTAATGCACTAGAGATATCCCATGGAGCAACAATCAACATGACATATAGATATACTTTGCTTATTAGGGTTGGAACTATAAACTTCACAGGCTTTTCAATTACAAATTATGAAAGCTTAAAACATATTTTTGGTTTCTTTCAAGAGATGCAACCCCCTAATAATATCAAGGCTTATGTTGATGTTATCATGTAATACCCTAAAAATCTATAAGAAATTTAATTAAATATAATATAATTAATCCTTGAGAATTTTATGAAATTTTAGAGATACAAGATTTTATATATTTTAACTTATAGGTGGCCAAAATGAGAAACAACATTAATTTAAAATTTTCGAATGTAAAATTATGTATATTCTAAGGTATAAAATAAAGTAGGTGAAATGAAAATAAAGCCTAAGGAAAAAGATGGCCAAAATAAAAAATAAGAAATGAAAATAACCAAGGAAGTTGCTAAAAATCTATATTTTCCAAACCCCTCATTCTCTTCGCACAAGAAAAATAGAAAAATTAGAAATGTTTCTACAATGAAATCAACACAAAAGAATATAATAACAACTTCTAAAATAATTGCTTATTAATATATGTGCTTGGAAAACAAGTAAAATAGAGAATTAGAAATGTTTCTGAAATGAAATCAACTCAAAAGAATGTATTAACAACTTCTAAAATAATTACTTACTAATATGCGCTTGAGAAACAAGTGGAGAATTAGAAAGGTTTCTAAAATGAAATCAACTCAAAAAAATATCTTAGCAACTTCTAAAATAATTGCTTACTAATATATGTGCTTAAGAAACAAGTAAAATAGAGAATTAAAAAGGTTTCTAAAATAAAATCAATCCATAAGAATGTATTAGTAACTTTTAAAACATTTACTTACTGATTCTTACGCATAGGAAACCAAAAAAATGAAAAAGGAAAAGAGTTTTAGAAAGGTATCTGCAATGAAGGCATCCAAAACTTGCTAATTTATGCCCATTAGAACTCTATATACACCTAAGCATGAGCACCATTTTCTTCATCTCAAAGCAAGAGCTGACAAGATCCCTCTTGCTTTCTCTAGCCTATCTCTTGGCACCTCTTTTCAATTCTTAAGAGTTCTTGAGTGTGAAGTTTCTAGTTCTTGAGTGTTCTTGAGATTCTAGATGTCTTAGAGGGTCAAAGTGCTGTTGAAATTCTGATTTGTGCAACTAAGATTTCAAAACGTTGAGGTGCAAGTGATTTCAAAAACCCCCTCTTTACTAATTTGAATTAATGTCATGTTCATGCATGTTTTAAAATTTGTTTATCATATATATTTCAATTTCAGTCTATTCACATTATTTAATTTTTAGTTTGATACATATGCCATGTCCAAGCATTCATAAAATCATGTCATACTTAGTTTCCCATGCTTACGCCGATTTTGAGATATGATGCATGCAAGTGATGTTTTTATGATTTCATGATGATAACATGCTGAATTTTAATTCTTTTATGATTCATAATTATGAGAATTCAAATAAAAGACTTTGATATTAAGAACCATATACTGTCATAGTGATCCAAAGGGATACTATGGGTGTTCTTTTGTAATTCCCCAACCCCTGTATTCCTTCTTTATTTGGACATAACCACTATTTTGATAGTAAACTTAACCATATAGGTGGGTTGGCCTGGTATTACAATACAAGTGACTCACACTTGACATTCTATTTCAATTATCTTATGCCTTAATGCAATTCAAGAGTACTTTACTCAATTTTAGGAATCAAACATATAAGACAATAATACAAGAGATAAAAAAAATTTCATAAACTTTATTAATTTAAATAAAGTGGAGTACATAACTCAATCTCAAAATAAAACTATTATAGCAAAATATTCAAAACTTGGGCTATATGTCCTTACATTCAAATATAGAAACTTTCTAAAAATAAAGAGACTATCATTATTTTCAATGTCTTCATGCATGTTCAATTTCCTGAAAAATAAGAGAGAAAGGATGAACACATAGTCTAGTGAATCCTTTTCAAACATCCAGTTTTCTAATTTAAACTAAAAACATATCCATAATTCATACATTTGCATAAATTAGGTGTTTCAAGCAACATTTTGTGTATAGTTGTGATTTAGATCAAAAGGGTTTTCAAAGCCCTTGATGTTCTTAACAAAATATCTCCTTGGAGTGAAAAAGACATTTCTTAGCCTATTCTATTGGACTTTTGGACTTAGGGCCTCTTATCCACTAACCAAGTATTTTGTCTCTACACCATGTGAACAAATCACATAAAAAGAACATCCATAATGACCCATGTGTTCATTATGATGGTACATGATTATTTATCATCAACATCTCATTATTAATCTCATATTCAAGAATCATAAAATAAGAGAAATAAATTTCATAATTTAAACAATCTGAAAGTCAAAGCATGAATTATCCAAAAACATGCATCATACATTGAAATAAACCTATACATGGGACTAGGCATAGCATTGATTCATGAATGCTTAAAACATGCTCATGTACTAAGCTAAAATTGAAATCACAATTAAATATCTGAAATTAAAACATGAATGATTTTTGAAAACTAAACATGCAATGAACATGGTATTAATCTAAAGAAAAAAAGAGGAGGTTTTAGAAGTCACTTCAACCTTATGAAGCTTTTTCTCAAAATTTCAGTAGATGCTTATTTCTTCAACATTTTTAGCACTTCAAGACCACTCAACAACATTCAATCAAACACTCAAACACTCAATAACTGTAACACCCCAACCCTCGCATTCCTTGAGTTTTGGACAACCACCATTATTTGACGGTGGACTTAACCAATTGGCGGGTTGGGTTATGTTACTTTACAAGCGACACACACTTGACTTTCTATTTTTCAATACCACTTGCCTTAGAATAAATTCAATAGTACAAATTCACATATAATAAAATCAAGGCAATTAAAGGTAAAGAAAAATTTAACTTCTTTATTAATAAAAGAAGAAAGTA
>JAJIYU010005224.1:0-22727 GCA_030144865.1 Tinospora cordifolia
GGGTATTACAGCTGGGCTCTCATCTGTGCACTGACTCTGGTCTCGGTCGAAGTCTTGTGGATATTCATCACTATCACATAATCAATCACCTCCACTCCTGATACATATGTATAGCCACACAAGCTGTCTCGACCTGTATTCTACTTAATGCGTCAGCCACTACATTGGCTTTCCTGGAGTGATACTCAATGGTAAAGTTGTAATCCTTAAGAAGTTCCATCCATCTCTTCTGCCTCATATTCAAATCTCTTTGAGAAAATAAGTACTTGAGGCTCTTGTGATCTGAATAAAGTGTAAAACACTCACCATATAGATAGTATTGCCAAATCTTAAGCGCTAACACCACTGCTGTCAGCTCTAAATCATGGATGGGGTAAATTTCTTTCATGTACCTTCAACTGTCGTGAGGCATAAGGAATCACCTGGTCTCCCTGCATCAACACACACCCAAGGTCTGTCCCACATGCATCTGTATAGATCACTAATTCATGGCCGGGTTCAGGTAACACAAGTACTGGCACAGATGTCAAATGACGTTTCAATTTAAGAAAGACCTCCTCACAATTATCTGTCCATATGAATGACATGTCCTTTTGGGTAAGTTTTGTCATAGGTGTAGCAATCCTTGAAAAATTCTGCACAAATCTACGATAATAACCTGCCAAACCCAGAAAGCTACGGAACTCCATCACTGTGGTAGGTCTCGGCCAACTAATAATAGTCTCGACCTTCGCCGGATCAACAGAAATATCATCGGCTCCTACCACATGACCTAAAAAATGGACTCCTGTCAACCAGAACTCGCACTTGCTATACTTAGCATATAGACAGTGATCTCGAAGAGTCTGCAGTGCGATCTTCAAGTACTCCGCGTGTTCATCCTTAGTCTTCGAGTAAATGAGAATGTCACCAATAAAGATAATAACAAAGGAGTCGAGATAGGAACGAAACACTCTCTGCATCAGGTCCATGAACATCATAGGGGCATTTATCATGCCAAATGGCATGACTAGGAACTCATAATGCCCATAACGAGTCCAAAAGGCCGTCTTTGGTACATCTTCCTCCCTGACCCTCAGCTGATGGTACTCGAATCTTAGATCTATCTTTGAGAAAATAGTGGCACCTCTAAGCTGATCAAACAAATCATCAATGCGGGGCAGAGGGTACTTATTTTTCACTGTCACCTTGTTTAACTGCCGATAGTCGATATACAAATGGAGGCTCCCATCTTTCTTTTTCACAAACAGCACTGGAGCACCCCAAGGTAACGCACTAGGGGTAAGGAAACCTTTATTCATCAAATCCTTTAGTTGGACCTTCAATTCCTGCAATTCCTTTGGTGCCATTTGATAAGAAGGGATTGAAATGGGTTGTGTCCCTGGAATAACATCAATAATGAAATCGATTTTTCGCTTAGGAGGCAAGCCGGGTAAATCCTCAGGTTACACATTAGGAAAATCTCTAACAACAGGAATCTCATCAATGCTCACCCATGAAATTCCCTCATCTATGGTGGTTAGACCGGCTAGAGTATCAATCTCATACTGAGTTGCCATTCTACCTCGAGTTTTTGATCTATTAGAGGCACTACCCTGAAAAATAATAAGAGGTTGTCCTGGTATCTAAAATATGACCCTTTTGGCAAAACAGTCGATGTGTACATGGTACGCGGCTAGCCAGTCCATTCCTAGTATAGCATCAAACTCTAAGAACTCTAACACCTGAAGGTCAACAATGGTTTCTAAGTCACCCAACCTCAATACGCAACCCTTACAAATTAGGTTAGGGTAAATGTGTTTCCCAGCTGCAGTACTCAACATGAGCCAAGTGGGTGACCTAAGGGGTTTAAATCCCAATATGTCTACAACATGTCCATAGATGAATGATAAGGTAGACCTATCATCAATCAACACATATAAGGTAGAATCTAAAATAGAAACAATACCTTCTACCAAAGTCGTGGTAGCCTCTGGATCAGGCTGTGTGATGGCCTATGCTCTCCTTCAAGTAACAGTAGTGGTGGGTACACTAGAAGCTAGAACAAGCATAAGGCACTCATATCCTCTGTGGCCCGACTGACCACACTGATAACATATAAACCGACGTCCCTGCATAACCTCGTATGTCTAGGTCAGCCCATAACCTCTGTGTCCTGAATCTCGACCCCTTCTTTGACCTCTACCTCGGGCCCCATACTGAGTTAGTGGTTATCCCACTAGCTGATATGTCTGAAATGGGGTGGCAGCGATCGGGACTAAGGAAGATGGCTAACTCTACTCTCCTCTAGACTGTCCTCCCAAGTATTTCCTCTTCCTCGGCTATCTAACTGCTCGAGCTCTACCTCGATAACCTCCTAGAGTCAATGATTGGAGCTGTAACTGCTGCTGTGGCTGTACTGTGGCACCTTGTACTATCTGGACCATCGCGCGCTCATCTCTCCCATCAGTCTCGAACTATAGCGCTTGCCTCTGAATGGTCTCAAGAGTAGCCTCAGTAGCTGTCGATATCGCGTGCCTAATATTGGCCCTCAGCCCTCGGCGGAAGAATCATGCTCTCTCCCTCGGGTTACCCACTAACTCAGGCTGAGACAACTTTATTGAGAGAGAGACTGGATAGGATTGAAGCTAAGAGATAGAGGGTTGAGCCAGTAACACCCCCTGTACCAGTTGTACTTGAGAGAGCTGTAGACCACGCAGAAGTAGCTTCAGTGAGACAGGGAGATGAGACTACACATGATCGCCTTCTAAAGAGGTTTCTGGATTTGAGACCCAAGGAGTTTCATGGGGGTCTGAGTTTAGACTTAGCGGAGAACTGGCTTTGCAACATTGAGAAGAACGCTGAGACGCTGAAGTTTTCAGATGAGAACCAAGTGCTCTTTGCTACACATATGCTTGAGGATGAGGCCGCGATCTGGTGGAAGGCTACTCGGACTATAGAAGGTCAGATTACTACATGGGCCCGTTTTGGGGAAGAAGGTGGTCATTACGTGAAGCGCACCCGTTTACTTCGGTAGGTTTCTTCACGTGGTTTACTGTTTTGAGAGTTAGCATAATGTATAGGAAGTGAGGAAAATATTGTAGACGTTTTGACTTAGGTATTCCGCTACTGCTACATTTAGGACAGTGTATATAATTAACTTTTGTATAAAAAATAATTTCTACTGTACTTATTTGTTCTAGTTGTTTCTGCATTTATGAAGATCACTCTGATAGTGTTATATATGGTGTTGTGAAGAGGCTTAACAGTGTTTTGGGCAAGCTCAATTTGGGTAATGGGTTTGTCAGAACACTGTGCCGGTCAGTTTGTCCTTCTCCCTAGGGAAGGGGTCCCGACATGAAATGTGATGTTCCTAAGGTCAAAGGGGACAACTACAAAGTGTGGAAAGAGAGAACCCTCCTTTATTTAAGATGCATGGACATAGATTATACCATAAGGAAGGATAAACCCCCTAAAGTTATTGAAACTAGCACTTTAGATGAAATTTAGCTTTATAAAAATGGGAGTGATCCAATCATCTCTATGTGATGTTCATAAAGACTAAGATCTCTGCTTGTATAAAGAATTCAGTTGAGCAGGTAGACAAGGTCCAAGATTCGCTAAAGGTTATCGATGAGCAGTTCGACGCTTCGGACAAAGCAATGGTGAGCTCCCTGATCATATAGTTTTCGTCCCTAAGGTTGTAACACCTCGCCTCCCAAGTCTCATCTTCCACGTCATCTGACGGTTCAATTCTCTTTGATCAAAAATCTTGGGATGCTTGAGAGACGGGTCCGTGCTACGTTTTCTTCTTCTTGAACCCAAATCCATTAGGGTTCCTGTGTACATTAATCTATGTACCAAATGACATCGTGGTAAATAAAATTCTTCATTTATTCATTCAAAAATTTCGAGTACAATAATCCATTACAGCGAAAAATAAATTCAAAGCCGAAATACCTGATTTAGTTTGGGCCGATGCGCCCTACATTGAAATAAATAAAACTTTCAATAGATAAAACTCCTCGCAAGCTGATTAATTCCCTGTGATGTAAAAAATAAGGGGTGAGCTAAAAAGCCCAGTGAATCGTTTCATCTATTTAATCTATTATTTCAACCAGACAATGCAAGCGAATCAAACACTTTCAGAGATTAATTCGATTCAACCAATATGTTAATTCAGTCGTAATTTAGACCGAACGGGAATACCCTCTGTGCTCCAGATCTAGGGAGAGAGATCAATTCTGAAACTCAAACCTATTTCCAGTGGGATCATTCTTGAAACCCGTTCCATGTTGGTGTCAGTATTGACAGCCAGTTCCAATTCTACATGGAACACAGAAAGTCCCCCGTACCGGTACGTGTTTGAAATCTTATTTAATCTGATTTTTTTGTGCAAGAGCATAGTAAATAAATATTTCAACAATAATTAAACATACCAACAGTATAACATGATAAATCAACAGGAGCACAAATTTTCGATTTCTGATGTAGAAGATCGTACGAGACGCAACTACAGAGCATACTCTCTCAAATAGGAAAAATGACTTTCGATTTCTGATGTAGAAGATCGTACAAGATGCAACTATAGAGCATACTGTCTTGGTCATGCAACATGATAATTGGATGACATAAATGCAAAGAACAAGAATAAAAACACAAAAAATCAAGCTAACCAAACAAGCAAGCATCATCTAAGTCAAAATAATAAATTAAAAGAAAGGAAATAAACTCACCTCAAGATCGCTTCCTAAATTCTTTGTAGCACTTCGTGGCTACTACTTCGCGAACTATTTAGAATAGCTCAAATAAAGAAGAATTAGAACTAAGGTTGCCAAGAAGGAGGCAAAGAGAGAGAGCAAGAGAAATTTTCAACTTTTGTCTTTAGGATGAATGAAATGGGTGGAGTAGGGGAGTTTATATAGGGCCCTCTTCCAAATAGTGTCTCTATCTTTCCAATGTGGGATTATCACTTCCTACATATGCCCACTTTAACATTTCACAAAATGAGATCTTTCGTTCATGAATGCATTTCCTTTACACATATACTTCTCTATGTATATTACCATCATACTAAACGAAATATTATTTTTCATGAGTGCATCTAATTAATACCTTATACACATTCTTTTCTATATTAATACCATACTAAAAATATTATTTTCTTATTCAAATAGAGAAGCATATATTTATCCAACAATTCTATATGTCTAATATTAATCAATGCATATTCCTTTATACTTCTATGCTAACTAATTAATTGCATACCAATGACAAATATATATATATATATATATATATATGTATTTATATATAAATATATACGTATATGTGTTTTAAACTCAAATTTCGGTTATTACGTCACTAAAATTTTCGGTATTACAATTATTACATCACTAAAATTTCAGGTATTATAAAGGCTCACTAACATTAGGGGTGTGCGTGATCATATTATGCACATGAGGGGTATTGCAGCTCAATTGAAAGCATTAGAAGTTAAGATGTTCGAAATCTTCTTGGTTTACTACATCCTTTGTACCTTATCTCAGCAATATGACCTATTTAAGATATCCTACAACACACGTAAAGATAAATGGTCGATCAATGAGTTGTTGACCATGTGTGTTCATGAAGAGGGCAGGCTACTTATGGAGGAAAAGGAAAGGGAAAATGCGAACCTGACTACCCCTGGGAAGAACAAGAAGAAGGATCAAGCTAAAGACAAGGAAAAGGAAAAAATCCCTCCTCAAAAGGAAGGAGATTATGTGCTTCTTTTGCAAAAAGAAGGGGCACGTTAAGAAACAATGCTCCAAGTTTGTGAAATGGCTTGATAAGAAAGGTACTCAATTCTCATTTGTTTATTATAAATCCAATATGATTGATGTAACTTATAACACATGGTTGATTGATTCTGGTTCTTAAATCCATGTTACCAATTCATTGTAGTATTTGCAAGACCTGAGGAAGCCAATGGGAAGTGTGCGTAGCGTCTATTCACGAAACCAGATGCCCTCGCAGTGGAAGCCATTGGCACTTGCATATTGGTTTTAAATAGTGGTTTCATTTTAAATTTAAAAAAGGCTTTTTTTATATTTTTCAATTTTTCTAGGAATTTAACTTCAGTTTTCAAACTTGTATCAGTTGGTTATTCCTTTAACTTTTTAGACTTTGGATTTAATTTATTTTATAAATCTAATGTTATTACAGTACTTTGTCTGATGGACTTTTTCTCCTTAATTTGCAAAACAATGACAACCATACCACTATGCACATTCATAAAAATATTGGTACCAAACGATTTGTTGTGAATGAAGATTCTTCTATGTTGTGGCATCGGAGATTGGGACATATCTCCATTGATAGAATTAAAAGGTTGGTGAATGATGGAGTGCTTAGTACTCTAAACTTTACTAACTTTGAGACTTGTATAGACTGCATTAAGGGCAAACAAACTAACAAGTCAAAAGAAGGGTGCCATAAGAAGCTCTAAATTATTAGAAATCATACATACAAACATTTGTAGTCTAGACATGGATGCACGCCGTGCTAAGAATTTCATCACTTTCATAGATGATTACTTGCGATTCATGTATATCTACTTGCTTAATAATGAGAATGAAACACTACACGCTTTTAAGATATTTAAAGCAGAAGTAGAGAAACAATGTGGCAAACAAATTAAGATCGTGAGATCAGATAGAGGTGGAAAGTACTATGGTAGATACAATGAGAGTGGACAAACATCTAGTCCATTTGCAAGGTTTCTTCAAGAGAATTGGATAGCTACCCAATATAGTTTGTCTTGTTCTCCGGACCAAAATGGAGTAGCTGAAAGGAGAAACCGAACATTATTGGACATGGTGCGAAGCATGCTTGCTAGCTCCGAACTTCCTGAGTCCTTGTGGACTGAAGCTCTAAAATGGGTTGCATACATATTAAATCGAGTTCCAACCAAGGTTGTTGTAACACCCCGTCTTCTATGCCCTGAGCCCACGTCATTCGATGGTATCTTACTCTGGGCCGCTCGGGAGGCGGGCCCGTGTTACGTTATCCTTATTCCATTTCTTTTCCATGAGATATCTTGTGCACATTAGTCTATGTACAAAATAATTCATAATATCATAAATAAATAGAAGCTTTTATTTATTTATTAAAAAATTCCAAGTACTTGTACATTTATTTAATACAACGAAAAATAATTTCGTAGTCTTGGCCCACTTCTAGGCTTTTGATCTCTTTTTGTCCTTCATAGTCCTCCTCTAAGAGGTTTTCAAGGTCATCTCTTTGCCTTAAGCAGTTCAACATGGTCATAATTGGGCTCCTAGGCAACCTATGAATATCACCATTAATATTAAAGGTTTCTCCTGAGGGCAACGTTATCGTCACTCTTCTCTTGGGACAATTGATTTGTGCCTAGTATTGGTTCACCAGTCCATACCCAATATCACGTCATACCCGTGGAATGGAAGTACTCAAAGATTAGCCAAAATTAGCTTGTCCCCGAATCTAAGATCATATGTACATATTTTCTTTATAGTGATAGATGTTCCTATGGGTGAGATACGTTTAAGGTTACATGCAAGGTTTTTGTTACTAGTTGTAGCCTATTAACCAGTTCTTTCGAAACAAAAGACTTTGTAGCACCTGAATCAAATAATAGTTTCATAGCGACATTAAATAATAGGAATGTACCTTCCACCGTAGGGACTTGTTCCTTAGCAATTGCAAATACTCTGGCTTGGTTCTGCCCACGACCCTGGTTTTGGTTTTGTCCCTGGTTGTTGTTTGGTCGCAACTACTGCTGTTGAGGACGTCCATTTTGTCCCCTTCTTGGATACTGTTGTTGTCATGGGACCCGAACTTTAGCTGGACAGAACCTCGCCAAGTATCCTAGTTGGTTGCAATAAGAGCATTAGGCCTTGTTGTCTTGCCTGCTCCTTTCATTCTTTTTTGTTTGGCCTTGTTTGTTGTGGGGCCTGAGTGCCTTGTTTCCACCATTTTGCTGGTTAAAATTTTGTCACTTCTGAGGCCCATGATGATCCCTGCCATCTGCTGGCCTCTTGTTCTGGTTCTTTATTCTCTGTTTGAAATTCAACTCTTGCTCTAGGGTCAATGCCCTGTCTACAACTTCCCTATATGTCTTTAGGCATGTTGTCTTTATTAATTTTCAAATCTCAATCTTGAGACCCTGAGTGAAGCAGTTGACCTTATTCGTCTCTTCACTAATCAGTTCAGATGAGAACCTGACCAATTAATAAATTTGGCCTCATACTCGGCCACCATCATATCTGTCTGTTTTAATTGAACGAAATCCTTTTGCATCTTCGTCAGTGTTGCTTCAGGTAAGAATTTTTCGTAAAACATTTTTCTAAATTATTTCTAATTCATTCTGTTGACATTAATGTTTGGGTTTGACTTTACCATCTGCCACCAGCTTCTAGCTGGTCCCTTAAATTGATGGGTAGCCAACACTACTCTATTTGGACTCGTTACTCACAATGCATCTAGGTGTTCTTTTAATTCTTAGTACCAATGGTCAGCTATTAAGCTATCAGCAATACCATCAAATTGTGATAGTTGAAACTTTTTTAATTCTAGTAGCATCTTTTTATGTTCACTATCTTCCAGATTCTCAGGTTCCTCCTGACGAGCTGGAACCTCGAGCACTGGTACTGGCACTGGTTGCTGCACTGGGATAAGTTCTTGGAGTTGTGGTTGTGGTGCCACCTGAGGCGTTATCCAAGGTAGGGCCCTCTCAATTTGTTCCATGACCCTCCTTGTGACCTCTAATATCATATTTTCCATCTGGATCTCAACTACGTTATTTGGTACCTCTTGAACCGAAAAATCAATCTCGTCAGATGTTTTTGCCTTGGTAGAGTATCTTCTAGGTCCAGCCATTTATCTACAAATCAAGTTGTTTTAGTACTAGTGTCCACGATTTTGCCTTGTCGTACTATCATGACTCTAGATTCAAGTTTCTAGGTTTTCGATTTGTCCAGTGGCCTAATAGTTTATTCTTCTAAGTTCTTTTTATTTTTGGGTATAGGATTTGGTCTCATAGATGCAAATTCAAACAGTAAGATCATCATACATTCAATCGTTCAATAATAGAAGTTCATGCTAGCATAGTAAAATTCTAGGCTTTTGCCTATGCCTCCAGGTTCGTGTGTTCCATACCACCCTTACCCTTCGATATAGACTTCCACCTAGAGATTTCACTACACTCAATCAATTTCGCAAATATCTCGATTTCTAAGGCTTCTCAAGCCCCACTATACTTGACTATCCCATACCAACCAAGTATAGGGAAACAAGTTTGTCTAAAACCACCGATCATTTATCAAACATGGTCTACCATTCTTCAAGTTCTGGATTCTTCCGTACCATCAAATTCCTATGCATCCCATACCACATAAAAACCAATGACACAGGATCCTCTCGGTCTCATGCCCTGACCAAACAAGTGTTCATTTTTTACACGTTTTTAGTCTCTAACTTATGTCCTAAAAGTTTATTCATGATTCACTGTGCCACCGTATAAGTTGGTGGGACAACCTCCAGATCGGACGGCAATACCGAAGTTTACTTAGCAACCATGCTTTTTTGAACGAGATAACCCGTCTTCCTTTCAATGTTTAGCTTTACTCGGGATAAGGCTTACCCACTATCAGCTCGACTCGTAAATCGTAATCTTTATATCTAAACAAAATAATTGAAAAATATATATTCCTTTTTCGAAAAATAGATTTTCAAAACAATTTTAATTTTCAAAACAAGAGCTAGGGCTTTCTAAATTAATTCAAATTAAAGGTCTTACCTGACCAGTCAATTTTTTCTAATCCTTGCCCAAGGCATCTACAACCTAGGCTCTGATATCACCCTTGTAACACCCCGCCTCCCATGCGCCGGCTGGGCGTACTAATCCAACGGTATCTTACTCTGGGTCATCCGGGAGGTGGGCCTGTGTTACATTATCCTTATTCAATTTCTTTTCTACGAGATATCCTGTGCACATTAGTCTATATACAAAATAATTCATAATATCATAATTAAATAGAAGCCTTTATTTATTTATTTAAAAATTCTAAGTACTTGTACATTTATTCAATACAGCGGAAAATAATTTTGGAATGTAAATAAATGGATTGGGCCCACATGCCGTACAATAAATTTAAATAAGAAATTTCTTAATGATCTCCCAATGGCCTATCAACTTTAATTTCCAGAAATATGAAAAATAAGGGGTGAGCTATAAAGCCTAGTGAATCATCCTAAATATTTAATTCATTATTTTGAAAAAATAAAACATACATAGCAACTACTTACAAGGAATTAAATGATTCAACCAATTTATTATTTTCGGTTGTCGTTAAAGACCGAAATGATACCCCCCAGCATTCCATCTCTGGGGAAAGAGTTATTATACTGAGCTTAGACCCATTGAAGTGAGGTAGGATCAAATCCCAACCCTTTATTACCTCACAACACCTGTTTGGAATGCTCACGATGCAAATTCAACCCCGTGCCAGTATATGGTTAAAATCTCTATTTAATCTTTTATTAATTGTAAAAGCGTAACAAATCACTATTAAAAACAATTTAAACATTCCAATGGTATAATATTACACCACAAATCAACATTTAAAATAAAACAAGAAAAATGACTTTCGATTTCTAATATAGAAGATCGTATGAGACGCAACTACATAACATACTCTCTCAGTTATGAACAATGTAATATAATTTAAATAAATTAATAAAAAGACATTTAAAAGAAAATAAGCCAACCACACAAGTAGACATTATTTGAATCAAAATAATAAATTAAAAGATGATAGTCATTTTACCTCAAGGTCACTTCCTAAATTTCTTTTAGATCTTTTTGCCAAGATCTGTGTGGCACTTTGTTGCTACTACTTCGCAGACTGTTTAGAATAACTTTAAGAGAAAAGGGACCAAAGATGCCAAGAAGGAGGCAGAGAGAAAGCAAGGAATACTATTCTTATTCTTGTTGGAATGAATGAAACGAGGGGGAGAGGAGGTTTATATAGAGTCTCGAGGGGTTAATTTCGTAATATTTTACTTTTCTAATGTAGCAAATTTCCATTTTTGTTTAGTTGGAGCGGCTAGAGTTCGACATTTGAATTTTAGGATTTTTTGTATTTTTTTCGGTATTTTCTTCATTTTTCATTTTTTTCATTAACATATATATATATATATATATAACACAGCGCACACAAGCGTGCACGGCCCAACACACGTGTGGCAAAGCCCATGCGCCCAAAATTTTATATATATATATATATATATATATATGAGTGTGTGTGTGTGTGTGTGCAATTTTTTTTTGTTTTTTCTAAATGCGTCTAACCATATGTTTTTGTGCCTAATAATTTAAAATAAGTTTACATATATATTTTACACACACACACACACACACACACATATATATATATATATACTTAAATTTCAAAAATATTACAATAAATATATTATCCAAAATATTGTTTCCTTATCATAAATATTTTAATAGTGAAAATTATTATAATAATGAAGAATATCATGCATATATACATATTAAGTATCTATATATATATATATACACATCTATGCCAATTAATTGATTAACCAATTAATTGAATATTTATACGTTAATTAATTCAAGATAATATGTCAAATATATATAAGCACAGATTAATATATATACATGTGTCTATATCAATTAAATCACATACATAAATACAAAATAATTGGGGTATTACAATTGTCCCAAAGACACCTTTTGAGTTATTCAAAGGTTGGAAACCAAGTTTGTGACATGTATGTGTTTGGGGATGTCTCTCTAAAGTAAAAGTATACAATCCGCAAGAAAAGAAGTTGAACCCAAGGAGCATAAGTAGATATTTTGTTGGATATGCCGAAACGTCTAAGGGATACATATTTTATTGTCCATCTCATAGCACTAGGTTTGTGGAATCAAGGAATGCAAAATTTCTTGAAAATGACTTGATAAGTGGGAGCGATCAATCCCTGTGCGTTAGTCCTGAGAAAGATCATTTAGATGTTTAGAATGACACTTATAGTGATAGACTGATAATTGTTGTTAACAACATGCCTCAAGTACAAACGCATGTTGAAGAACCAGTTCTAGAAGCACCACAACCTGTTGATCCTAATCTAGTAGATGTTGAAGTTCAACAGATGCATGAAATTGTTGAACAACCTGCTAAACAACATGACCCTCCTCCTCTAGGCAATGTTGATGCAACATTAAGAAGATCTACTAGAGTAAGGAAATCAACAATTCCTAATGACTATGTTGTGCATCTACAAGAGTTTGACTACAATGTTGGAGCCGAAAATGATCCTGAAATCTTTTCACAGGCCATGAGTTCTGATGTTTCAAACATGTGGTACAATGCCATGAAGGAAGAGATGGATTCAATGGCATCTAATAGAATCTAGTATCTTGTCAAGTTGCCTGATGGTGTAAAAGCCATTGGATGTAAATGGGTTTTCAAAACGAAGAAAGACTCACAAGGCAACATTGAAAAACATAAGGCAAGACTAGTGGCCAAAGGATTAACTCAAAGGGCAATGATTGACTACACAAAAACTTTTTCTCCTGTATCAAAGGATTCTCTTCATGTGATCATGGCATTGATTGCACATTTTGATTTGGATTTGCATCAAATGGATGTGAAAACGGCCTTCTTAAATGGTGATCTAGAGGAAGAGGTTTATATGAAACAACCTAAAGGATGCTCCTCTAGTGACGGTGAACACTTGGTCTGTAAGGTTAATAAATCCATATATGGATTAAAACAAGCTTCTCGTCAATGGTATTTGAAATTTCATGATGTTATTACTTCATTTGGTTTCGAAGAGAACGCCATGGATCAATTCATATACCAAAAGGTGAGTAAGAGCAAGATTTGTTTTTTTGTGCTATATGTGGATGATATTTTGCTTGCAACCAATGATAGGCGTTTGCTACATGAAGTGAAATAATTCCTTTCAAAAAACTTTGATATGAAGGGTATGGATTTAACACCCTGACTCCCAATCAGACCTCCCATCACGTGTTATGGGTCTAGCGTGGAGATGCGCCCCCTTGGCAAAGATGCCTCACGTACGGGTCGTTGCCCATTGAGAATAGAAATACTACTTAAGACATTTCTGTCGAGATCACTTTCTTTAAATTCAAGTTCATGATAAATAGTTCTCAAAGAAATATATAGAAACACATTTTTCATAAAAACAAAAGATCAAAATAACTTTAATTCATTAAATTCCTACAGTTAGACAAAACAATTAAAATCAAATTTTATTTCGATGAAAATTCACGTAACAAATAATGTAAAATAATCAGAGTAAACACCATAGCGGATGAAATCATTAAAATCAAATTATATTAGCCAAGTCAGTCAAAACATTCTAAAACCAAGATAAATACATGTAAAACAGTGAAATTAAAATCAAATGAAAAGTATACATCGAGGTCTGTAACAATTAAAATAAGTAAAATAGAACCTCTAAATCCCCCTATCTAGGATAACTTTCCCATGAAGTTCTCAATCAAAAGTGATAGTCTTTTGACATAGAATGTTGCACTCTATGTTTATGTGCCCCTAAAAAAAGAAATGGGAATGAGCTCGAAAGCCTAGTGAATCATTCCTATACATCACGCGCATTATACAGAACAAAACTCAAAACATTACAAACACTTACAAACATTAGGCATTTCAAACATTCATTTATTTTGGTTGTAATCTAAGACTAGAAGAGTGTTGAGATGACTATCGGTATTCCTTATGATCTCGTCTAATCATAGAAGGTCTCGAGTACCATCTAAAATCTGTCATGTCTTAATATCATGGTATCACAACCTAAGAGAGACTACTTACTACAGTCTTGTATTACCTTCTAAAGACTTCTAGCTGTCGTAGGCAGCTCAAGGTTGGGAATATCTACGATCCGCCTTGTGGCCCATCGATTTCAAGCGGAGACATATAGGAGATGCCACCTCAATCTAGTTTAGGCTTGTCGATCGCACCGGTACGTGGACTCTTAATTATCCTTCACCTTATTTTTAGTTTCACAAACAAATTCAACCATAAAGCAATAGCAAAATTTGGTTTCCCTTCTTTCCTCCTTCGTTTGAAGGTGATTCACGGCCAACAAAATAAGATTTCCTTGTTCGTTCATGCTTTAGGTTCTTCATTTCGATCATCACTATCTAACCACAAAATTCCCAAATCTGAAATTGCACAACATCAAAACAAAAAACCCCATTTCGTTCTTCACCTTGTTCGTCCAACTTAAATCATTCATTAAATCCCCAATTTGTTCTTTGCATCATCTTCTTCATTCGTCTTTTTTCTTCTTTGTGTTTCATGAATCTTCAAGATTTTTTTTTCAACCAAAACAGAGCACCCTTAGTTCGTGATTCTTCCCACAATTTCTAGAATTTTTTTTAAGACTGGAAAAAAAGCTTCCATATTGTTTTCAATCAAATAATCTTATTATTTATTTTCATTCATTTATTTATTTATTTAAAACAAAGGTAAGTGTACGCACGCTATAACACCCCAACTCCTGTATCTTTAAGCAGTGTACATGACCACCATTCTCTTGACAGTGGACTTAACAAAATGGAGGGTTGGGCTGGTGTTGCATTACAAGTGTCACTCACTTATTCTTTTCTCTTCAATATCTCATGTTTTTGTATAAAATTCAAGAATACAAAACTTTCAATAAAATCAAGGCAAATTTAAAGAGATAAAGAAATTCAAACTATTTTATTCATAATAGAAATAATAATTGAAAGTACTAAACTTCTCAAAAAGAACTAATTGTTACAGCAGAAGACTTCAAAATACTTTTCAGTAGAAAAGCATAAAAACTTTGGGCAACACACCCTTAAAAATTCAAAAAAAAAATATAATAATAAGGTAGAAACTATCTAAGAACTATCCATATTCAACTGTTCCATGTCTTGTTCTAAAGGCTGTGTTGTGGATGTCAGACTCTCGAATCCTCAGCTGATGGTATCCTGACCTAAGATCAATTTTAAAGAAATGAGTGGCTCCTCGTCGTCAATCCTTGGTAAAGGATATTTATTCTTCACTGTAGCTTGATTTAACTTCTAGTAGTCGACACATAGTCGCAAGGAACCATCCTTCTTGTTCACGAATAGTACTGGGGTTCCCCAGGGTAATTCACTCAAGGTGATGAAACCTTTCTCCCTGAGCTCGTCCAGTTGAGTTTTCAACTCAATTAGTTCTGCTGGCGCCATTTTATAAGGAGGGATGGCTATAGGGTTGGTTCCAGGGTGAAGTTCAATCTTGAACTCTAACTCTCTTGCTGGTGGTAGTCCAAGTAAGTCATTTGGGAACACATCCTCGTATTCACTGACTGCAACTAGGTCGTGAATATTCTTCAAGTCAGTAGGTTCTTCTTTAAAGAGCTCCTCGAACTCATCCGTCTGCTTCAAGCAATTCAGCAAGGCTAGGGTTGGACTTCTTGGTAGTCTCCGCATATCCCCATTGATTTTAAAGATCTCCCCAGTAGGTAATGTTATGGTTACCCGTCTCTTAGGACAATCTATCTGGGCTTGGTACTGGTCTAACCAATCCATCCCCAAGATTACATCATAGCCATAGAAAGGTAGGGTATATAGGTCGACTGTTAAAAGTTTATCCCTAAACCTAAGGTCACAACTACATATCTTTTTTGAAGTCACAATGGTCCCTATTGGTGTGGACACATTCAAAGTCACAGGCATTGTTTTTGTCACAAGTTGTAACCTATAAGCTAATTTTTTAGAGATAAAAGATTTTGAGGAACCCGAGTCAAACAACAGTCTCGCAGCAACATTAAACAATAGGAACGTACCTTCTACTGTAGGGGCCTGGTCTTCCTGGGTCTCAACCGCAAACATTCTGGCTTGGTTCTGACCATGGCCCTGGTTTTTCCCTTGATTGGCATTCTGATTCTGTTTGGCTTGAGGACACCCATTTTGACTTCCCCCCTGAGTATTCTGTTGTTGCTGTTGGGAAGCTTGAGCTGGTGCAGTTGGGCAATTTTTTGCCAAATGACCATTCTACTTGCATACGAAACATAATCCCAGCCTCTTAGCTTCTTCCCTTGATTTGTCTTTGTTCTGCCCCTGTTTTTGTGGAGCCTTACCACTTTTGCTTTTCTTCTGGGTCCCTTGTTGGTCATTTCCATTTTCGTTCTGCTTATTCTTTTCTCTCAACCTATGTTCTAAGTTGAGTTCATGTTCTAGGATTCTTATATATCTTTAAGCTTAGAGTCATAATCACTTTTCGAATATCAATCTTGAGTCCCGAGCAAACCAATTAGTTTTCATTCTTTCTTCTTAAATCAGCTCCCAAGAGAACTTATCCAGTTCAGTAAACTTTTTCTCGTACTCAGCTACAGTCAACTCCTTCCGATTCAACCTGACGAAGTCCTCTTGTAGCTTCCATAGTGTCATCTCCGGAAAGAACTTTTCATGGAAGACCTCTTTGAACTCTTTTCGGCTCATCTTTTCAACGTCAATGTTTGTTTTAGCAAACATTTGTATTACCATGACTCTAAATTCAGTTTCTAGGTTCTCGAGCTGTTCAATGGCCTAAAAGTTTTTCTTCTAGGTTCTTTTCATGCATGGGTATAGGATTTGGTCTCAAAGCAAATAAATATTACAGCATGCATATCATACAATCATACAATCAAGTTAGCATAGCAAGGTTCCAAGCTTCCACTTAAGCTTTTAGGTTCAAGTGTCCCATACCACTCTACCCCTTCCACTTAGGCTTTTATTTAGAACAAAGCCGCACCCAAACAATTTCACAAATTGCTCAATAACTAAGGTTCCCAAGCCCACTATACTCAACCGTCCCATACTACTGAGCATAGAGAAACCCGTTCTGCCAGAGTTATCGATCATTCACCACACATGGTCCATCATTCTTCGAGTCTAGGCTTCTTCCATAACCACAAATTTTATGCATCCCATACTACATAGAAACCAAAAATTACAAAAGCTTCTCGATCTCGTGTCTTAATCAAACAATTTTTTGTTTTCACACAAGTTTCAGTCTCTAGCCTATGTCCTAGAGTTTTATGTTTTTGATCCACTATGCCACCCATGGCTACACCTGTTTCTACCTAAGGTCTTTTTTCTGGACCTAGGGTTCGGTTCTTGTTGACTTACAACCTCTGTCTGGTCAAGATACCACCTTTGGCATCTTTTTCGACTTCTAATCAATTCCTTGCCCTAATTTTTCACCTTCTAATTTTTTTATCGAAAATAAGAGTGTTCTTCAACTTCGACTACTCATATAAGCTAGTGGGACAACCTCTAGATCGAAGTTTGCTTAGCAACCGCGCTTTCTAAGGCAGGATGACCTACTTCTCTTTGAGAATTAGCATGTTTATTTAAATGCATCTAAATGCCTTAGATAAAGAATATTCACTGGGCATGTGGTAGCTCACCTAATTTTTAACATTTCAGGAACCAATAGAAAAGGAAAAAGGCCAGCGCGAGAAGAGTAGACAGCTCTTCAAGTTTTATTATGTGCGTGGGCTTATCTGTTTTATGAGTTGTACTTTTGTATAATTATAATTATCATTGTATATGTAATATCAGCTAGAGAGATATCAGTGTTACTTTCACTAAGATGAAAGTAGGAAATAGTTTTGATATGTGAATGATGTATGAAATACCCTATGTATGTTTGTGGATCATAATATTGTTTATCAGGTGAAAATTCCATTTGGGGATAAGTCCAAATTTTAGAGGAGACTCTGTCAAAATTTTTGTAGGGATAGCGAGTAGTATTAATTGTGAGAGGCTGACATAGTATTGTATACGTAGATGTAGCGTATATGGTATTATGTGTCAATCGTGACGTCACTTTTATGAGGCGGGGTGCGACAATTTTCACCACACAATTTTCACACACCATATTTGGATGTATTCTCTCCCCAGCTGCTGTGCTCAAAATCAGAGGTGTGCTAGTCCTAACAGGTGATAAATGCAATCTATCTACCATGTGACCAGCAATAAAAGATAAAGTCGATCCAGCATCTATCAAAACATACATAGGAGTGTCACAGATATTGATAATACCTTCAATGAGTTGTTTGCTGGAGTCAGGATCAGGCTCTGTTACTGCTCTGGCCTGCTCACGTATCCCTACTGTAGTTCCACCCCCTTGAACAATAGAAGATCTCTTGGGTGCAGATTGTGGACACTGAAAAACTCTATGTCCTGGCATCCCACACCTGTAACAAACAAATGGTGGTCTACCTGATCTAGAAGCAGAAGATGCAACCTGAGACCCTGTACCTCCTGCCGCCATGTAAGGTCTGCTCCCCTTCTGCGCCCACATTCTGTGGAACTGGTCTGTTACCCTGCATCTAGGTCAGTAAAGTAGCTAGTAGTGCCTGTTGCTGTTGCTGTGAGGCAAGTATAGCTTCCAATGTCTGATTCAGCTTCTCATTAGGATCCATGGCTGATCTTGCTTGTGTTTCCCTTCCACACTGAAATTTACAAGCAAATAAAACTTCATCAAGATCAAATCCATGGTATTTATTAGCCTAAATTAGCTATCAATATAAATACCCATATAAGCAAATGTAACATCATATAAGGCTTTTATCTCTTAAAGCTTTTAAAATCCTAGGCTCTAATACCAATATTGTCGCAACCCACTTCCTAGAAGTGACGTCACAACTGGCACACAATACCATATACGCTACATCTACATATACAGTACTATGTCAGCCTCTCACTGTTAATCCTACTCAATATCCCTACAGAAATTTTGACAGAGTCTCCTCTAAAACTTTGACTTATCCCAAAAAATTAGTCACCTGATAAACAATATTATGATCCACAGACATACACAGGGTATCCCATATATCATTTACAAATCAAAACTATTTCCTACTCTCCTCTTAGTGAAAGTAACACTGCTGTCTCTCTAGCTGATATTACATATACAATGATAATTAGGATTATACCAAAAGTAAAACTCATAAACCAAATAAGCCCACGCACATAACAAAATTGGAAGAGTTGTCTACTCCTCTCGCGCTGGCCTTTTCCCTTTTCTATCAGTTCCTGAAATGTTAAAAATTAAGTGAGCCACCACATGCCCAGTGAATATTCTTTATCTAAGGCATTTAGATGCATTTAAATAAACATGCAAATTTTCAAATCAAATAAAACATTCAAATTCAGCACACTCATTTACAAAATACATAAATGCATTTAACATAGTGTTCATGCCAATTTAAAACAAACATGCACCTCCTTATCCTTCCATTTAAAACAATTATGCATCTCCTTATCCTTCTAGATCTAGAGTCAGTATCACTTCTTGTTTGGCCTCAACAAAAGTAGACTGCAACTCTGATTTTTTCCATTTCCAACTCATTTCGAAGATTATCACATAGGGAAAGGATGATACTTCTCATAGCTAAGTCTCATAGGATTATCACATAAAGAAGTATTATTCCCCATGACTCAGTCCAGCAAAACGATATCATATTTTAGATCTGCTCTTGCAAATCCAAAACACGTTGCCATGTAAATAAAATTTCATGAAAGCCAAATCAAATGCAACATATGCTCATATCAATAAAATGCTTACATTCAAACCATTTTTTATCTACAATGCCATATAAATAATAAAGATAAAGAAATACTCACAGAATACCAACACTAAATCCTGTTGGCACGTAACATACTCTCTGGTAAATAACCAGCTTTTCCAACCTTTACTGTAAAATTCAATAATATATAATCCATCTTTTCATATCATATCAGGTGCATCCATTCATGTTTAAGAAAAATCAGAAGTTTTAGACATAATAAAGCAATATTCTCCGAAATACCCAAAAATAAATATTACTCGCCAAAATTACTGCTAATCAATTTTCAGTATCCACTTCAACCTCTATACTCAATTCACGAAAATTATCCTATCAAAAATAATTTCAAAAACACCAATCAAATTTAAATTCATTTCTATAATCAATTTCTAATGTATTTATTTCTCATTTTTAATCATAGACGCACATCCGACTGCACGTAGTGATGCGCATTGACTCGAATAATCTCAATAATCATAAAACTAATTTTCTTGCTCAGATAGAATATTTTTACGGCAGAAAATAATTTAATTATGCTTTTAAATCATATTTTCTGTAATTTTTATATATATTTTTCTTAAAAACCTCATTGCTCAATTGTTCACCAAAATTCCAATTAATATCCAAAATTCATGATTTTGGTGCCGATGGGTACGTATTTTCATTCTCTACATTTCTCTAGGTCTCAATCAGAGTTTCATTTGGGTTTAACATACCCAAAAGCCTATCTAAAGGTTATAAATTTTGAGTATTTATTTTAAAATCCACAGGATAAATGAACAAAATCTAATCACATATCTGGGATTTACTTATCGCCAGAAGTGTTTTGGTATAATTTTTGTTAAGTTTTACTCACTGTAGAAAAATACCCCATTTTTGGGTACAGCTATAAAATACTGCCTACAGTAAAAATTACCGATAGAATTGTAGTACGTAGCTTAATTAGTATTTTTGTAACTGAAATTTAGAGAAATAGCTTACCGGGGTGACGAATTCGAAGAAAAAAGGAATGTTTCCCTTTCCTTTCTTCTTTCTGTCTATGTTCGGTTCGTACTCCTCGGATGCTTTCTCAATCACCTCTGGAAGTTGAATAAATCAAATAAAGAGTCCCCACTTATATGATATGCACACCCCTCTTCACGTGTCTATTAACATCCAAAACCGCCACTTTCACACACCTACATATATATTAATCAATTTAAGGCACCACGTTATATGAGTGAATGTCCACCACCTTCTCATCCTTGTTACAATTCAACCGTCCAACACCATGCATTAGCCACGTCTTCCATAGTCCAAGACCATGCATTAGCCACGTCTTCCATTCTACCCACAAAGCTGTTGGATGTTAACTAAAGTCAAATACTCCCTTTTGACCAATATATATACATTACCAACTTGCATCTAATATCCAACACCTCAAAATCACCATATGTGCTGGTTTTTTTTCCAACCGTCCCATGAATTTTAAACACCACCCCTCCACTTACATATAGTATATTTCCATTTCATTTTTTTTTCTTCACGTACCACAGCCACCATACAATATTAATCTCATGAAATTATTCCATACATTAGTAATCACAATATATATATATATATATATATATATATTTTTATTTGAGCAATTTTATTAAATGCATATTATTTCATTGTGTGTGTGTGTATATATATATAGGTGTATTTAACCAAAATTATACCCCCATTATTGTATATATATTTCATCCCATTAAATTGTACAAACACACCCCATTAAATTTCCTCATCGCATTTATCATCATTTTAATTAATTTACATGTCTAATTAAAATACGGAGTGTTACAATCTCCCCAACTTAAGGAATTTCGTCCTCAAAATTTAAATTAAAGGAACATACCTTAAGTAGTGAAAAGATCTGGAAATTGCTCCCGCATCTTATCTTCACGCTCCCAGGTTTGCTCTTCATTATCATGAAATTGTCACTTAACTCTGACTAATGGAATCTCCTTGTTCCGCAGCTTCTGTACCCTTCTGGCTATAATCTGAATAGGTTTTTCCTCGTATATCAAAACATACATAGTTCATAGTCTACAATCCAACAGTGACACTCCTATGTATGTTATAGATATCGATAATAGTCGTGTTCATTCTCCCTTACTATCATACTTCCTTGAGTAAGATACATAAATTCATTTCTTTTCTTATCCTTCTCACACCTAGGATAAAATTCTTCATAAAATAACTCTTTGAATTTCATCCATGTCTTAATCTCAACACCCCTGGTAGCCATCCTTCTCCACCGATCATCAGCTTTCTCAACTAACTTGAATCTAGCAAGTTTCACCTTCCCTGCATCTGAAACTTGCATATCATCAAAAATTGTTTCCATCCATCCATCTTTCTGCAGTTTCTAGATCAAGTCCACCGAGAAATTCAATGGGACCCCTATGTTTAAAGGCTTTTATCACCTTCTCATACTTATCTCTCTCTGAAGTGGAATCCACAGGTGTTGCCACCTCTACTTGAACTGGAACAGGATCAACAACTGGTTCGGCTCTACCTCTCACAGGAACACTAACACGCCTTTGATTTTGAGCACAGCAGCTGGGGAGAGAATATATCCAAATATGGTGTGTGAAAATTGTGCGGTGAAATATGACAATCATGAAATGATTGTGTGTTTCAGAGTTCTAGAATTTCTAGAATTTAATGCTATTTTAGGCATGGATTGGTTGGCGGCCTATCATGCATGTGTTAACTACTTTTCTAAAAGAGTAGTCTTTTAGATTCCAGGCCAACCCTCATTTGTGTATAGAGGTATGACATCTTCACAGCTTCCTACTCGAGGTCGTATGGCTACTGATGAAGTAGGAATGTGGGTTGGTATTGGTGCAATGGTGGAAAAGGCAAAAAGTGTCCAATTAGCTGATATTCTTGTAGTTGGTAAGTATCTTAATGTGTTTCCAGATGATTTGTCAGGGTTACCACCAAAGCGGGAGATAGATTTTATTATTGAATTGATGCCTAATACTAAGCCTATTTCTATTCCTCCATATCGAATGGCACCAAAGGAGTTGCAGGAACTTAAAGTGCAACTA
>JAJIYU010005225.1:0-22915 GCA_030144865.1 Tinospora cordifolia
AATTTGATTTTCTTGTATATTCTCTTCCATTTTGATGATTTGCTAAATTTTTCCCCTTTCTAATTATTTAATATTGCATTTATTTTATATATTTCTATTTCTTTAATATTTCATTAATGCTATTAATTAAATAATCAATATTTTCTATTTTTATGTATTTTATTTATTTCATATTTCATTTTCAGATAATAAATTATGTAATTATACATTAATATTCACATAATGTTTGATTTATTTTTAATAAATACATATTATTTAATTATATGCATTTTTTCTATGTGCATATCCCCATAATATGTAGTATTCACATTTTTTGTGCTAATATACACTTTATTCATACCCATATTAACCTATACGTGTATTTATACTTTATTTTTATTTATTTATTTTACTAAATCTTAATTTTTTATTTAATTATCAAATTAAGGTTTTATTTGTTTAATTTTCACTATGTCTCTAATTTATTTTATTTTTCATGCGCCAACCCACCATTTGCACCCAAAATTTCTTAAAATCTTTGAACTTAATTTATTTGACTTATTTTATTTATTTTAAGTTATTTGAGAAAATTCTGGGGTATTACAGGTACAGAGTCTAAGACATTTCATCGGTGAAAGTGTTGTGGAAACATCATAGGGTGGAAGAAGCCACCTAAGAACTAGAAAGTAAAATAAAGATAAAGTATCCACACCTTTTTAATAGAAATCCTTAACTATATGCAAATTTGAAGGATGAAATTTTTGTAAGGAGGTTAGGTTGTAATATCTTGAAAACTCCATACCAAATGAAACGAAATTCAAGGTCTATTCAGTGCAATTTGGGTGCAAAATGAAACCGAGCTCATTTCAGGGCTAAATTTGGTAGGTTCTAAAACTCTCATTTAATGACCTTTAAGAATCCAAAGTCACCTAAAATGAAGCAAATTGACTTGAATCAGCCAATTGAACAACATATCTGAAAATTAGCTCAATTGGTCAAGATTAGGGCTCTTATTTGCCAAACACCCTTCAGGGATTTAAATTAGGAAAGAAGTGGCATTTAGGATACTTGGAGGATTTGGAGTGACCCAAAATTCTATTGGATGACATAAACTAACAAGACACATGCTATATCCAAAAATCGAGACAATTGGCCAAGATTCGGGTGAGTACCTTTAGG
This sequence comes from Tinospora cordifolia, assembly GCA_030144865.1. Classification (NCBI taxonomy): domain Eukaryota; kingdom Viridiplantae; phylum Streptophyta; class Magnoliopsida; order Ranunculales; family Menispermaceae; genus Tinospora; species Tinospora cordifolia. Next base: position 1,159 of record JAJIYU010005225.1, read on the forward strand.
GGGCTCTAAATAAGGAAGGTTTCTAAAGAAAATCACCTTGGGCCAAACTATACCTTAAAATTTGTGTCTTCATCATGTGGTTCTAAAACTATACGTTATACACCTAAATTCCTAGTGATTAGGGAGATATTAAATTTTATTAAATTCATGTGAACCCATGAAGGCATTGCCACCCAAAACATGTGCAAGTCACATGGGTGGAATACTATGATCGAGTGCACCCCACCCTACGCAACCACCATGGGACGTCTTCCCGTATGTGATTCCATTAAACATGATCCAATGTACCACACAAGTGATTCAGTACACTACCCATATGAGATGTCACACCTAGGATTTGGAAATTCATGAAAATTGATTCCATGCACCAAACTAAGTGGTTATGTGCTCCATGCCTCACCTAAGCAAAATCGACCCACCTATGCACATGTGTGTGAGCACACATGTGAATTAACCTAATTAGAGAAAGGTTTGAAATCTGAATTGATGCTCTAAAATAAAAACCCTAGCCGTCGCATGTATTTGGCAAGGAAACCAAAATAGAAAACTCTCTTTTTACTCAACTTGGCGCCAAATCTGGGAGATATGCCAACTTGGTGTGCCACCTATGGCTCTAAGTCAAATCACAAAGTTTCTTAGAACTTAGATTAGTATCGAAGACTATGATATGGTGTCTCTCATGTTATGATACTATGCTCACTTGGCTGGACGTCCAAAAGAGAAGAAGAGAAAACATGCCTTATTTGCCTTGTGTGATGAGCAGGCAAGAGAACCAAAGGAAAAGGTTCTAAGAGAATATTCTCTCTTACTATGGGACATCCAAAATAGATTTAGAAGGGTTCTAGAATGAAGATATTCTCTGAAGTTGAATTAGAAAAATGCTAGAGAATATTCCTTGGTGCCATAAGAAAATAGGCAAGATTGGTGATCCATGAACTCACTTACCTCTTTTACACTCTAGATGTTTGGAAACTTGCCCAAACATTGAGAGCTGCCCAAGCTACCCAAGAACTGCCCAAGGACGTCCCATATGCTCATGAGCACCTATATAAACCCCCAAAGTTGCACATAATTCCTCATTCCAAGAACAAGGGAGACTTCTTCCTATTGTGCTCTCAAACTTCTTCTTCTACTTCTTCTCTCTTCTCATTTTCTTTTGTGCATGAGCGAGAGAGTTTTAGTTTTAGTCGTTAGTGATTAGTAGAAAATTATTTAGGTGAGATTTAGAAGTGCTAAATCAAAGGGAACCTCTGCTGGAATTTTTGGAAAAACATCTGTAACATCTCAAAAATTCGTATGAAGTTTAAAAATTTACTTAGAGAATTAGACAGAATTGAAGGATGAAAAAAATTTGGTAAGTCCTAGTTTAGCCAAATAAGGAATAAAATCAATTTAATGAATTTTTGAAAGAAAATATATGAATATAATGTATATCATGGGATATCATAGCCAAAAATACAATGATATGTGCAATTTTTGATGAAAACAAGATTAGAAAGTCAATTTGGATTAAGATTTGGCAAAAATCTGAAAATAGAACATGAAATTTGGTTGAAAATCATATTAATATAACTCAAAACGCATCCAATGGCTGCAAACCGTCAATCTGAATTCGATTTCGTAATTCGATGGCTGGCAGCTTTCAATTCGATGATCAGGGTGTAAGCCACCCAACCAACCCGACCTAACCCGACCATTTCAGGTTGGGCTGGGCGGGTCTACTCCTCTAGTCGGGTCAGGTTGGGTTTGACATTTGGAGGTCGGGTCAAACTCGACCCAACTCAACTGTTATTGTTGGTTCCATATTTTATTTTTAGTTTTAATACTACTATAAAATTTATATATATTATGAAATTTTTAGGTTTTTAAGAATTCAACAAATAAGGTTACAATGTTTTAAATAATATTTTTTTTAACTTAATGTTTTAAATTTAAATAGTTTTTTATCTTTAAATTTATTGTAATATTTTTTGTTAATATAAATCTATTTATATGTCATTTAAATCTAAATATAAAAAATGATTAATTTAAATGTGTTAAATTTGAAAATATTAATAAAATATAACTTTTATTATAAATAGGTTTATACATATCATTTGGATTTTTTTTAAATATTGGGCTTTTGACAAACTTGAGCTTTTTAAAAAAATGCATGGCCCAACCCGCTCACCCAACCCACCCAACCCGACCCTACCCGACCACGGGTTGGGCGGGTTGTGCTCCTTAGTCGGCTCGGGTCGGGTGGGATAAAACACCACGCGACCAAGTCGGGTAGGATGACTTTTGGTGTTGTCACCAAACCTGACCTGACCCGCTTACAGCCCGAACGGCCGCAAGATGATCCGCACCAACGCTCGAGCGCACAGGATAACGAAGATCGAACAGACGAAGATGATCAAGGACATCAGATGATTGCAATCAAAGTCGCGAAATCTCAATCGCGAAGTTGCACGGTGCGACTCCACACGCGTCAATCTCGACCTTCTGATCTGATTCGTGTGCGTGTCTCGAATACGATCCGATGCGTCAGAAAAAAATGCAAAAAATTGAGATAAATACCAAAAATTGATTTTTAAATTTCGAAAAAAATTCGAAAATACTTATTTTTCTCTTATAATTAGGGAATACAAAATTATAGAGAATTTAGGTTTTTTACTCTAAGAAAAACTAAAAATTTTCTATTTTTTTCCCTTCGAAAATCTATATAAACCCTCCATGGCTCTTACTTCCCCCATTCTAAAAATAAGAGTTAAAATTTTCTCTTATTTTCTCTAAGCCTTCTTCTTGGCACTTCTTGTCACCTTTCTTTCCTCTCTCTTGTGTGTGAGAAGTTTTTCTCTTGGGTTAGGGAATTAATCTGGGTAATCTTCGTTGGCACTAGTACATGGGGGAATTGCTGCAGAAATTTCTGAAGAAAGCATCACAAGATGAAAGTGATTTCTAGAACACCCTTTTATTCTTATTTAAATTTATGGCATACTCATTGTTTGTGTGTTTTTTACTGAAATCAAAGATTTTCAATTTTAGTTTCAGAATTTTAAAAGTTTATTTCAGTTTTTCAGTTTTGATTCATATTTAAGCAATTATATCATCCATGCCATGTTAGTATCATGCTTAGGCTTTTAAATTTAAGTATGATGCATGTTTTATGAGTGTTTGAATTGATTGTGTATATTATGAATTTTAGTTTGATTTCATATTCTGAAATTTATTTTATGAGATCATGATATGAGAGTTAAGCTGAGACAATGGTGATAATAATCACCTACCATCATAGTGGTCAAGGCGACGTTGTGGATGTTCTTTTCATATGAGTTGCGTCATATGGTTTTCATACCTAAGTATTTTAGGGTCGTGTACCACAGTACCATGTGAGTCACCACGTATAATGGGTTGATGCCGACACGTGCGACTAACGGGTTGATGCCGAGTGGGCTCCATTTACTTAGTTAAGAGCATCAAGGGATTAAAGGCCCTTTTGGTTTGAGACTCGACTTGAACAAATTGTTGTTTGAAATGCCTAACGATTGCAAGTGTTTGAATTATGATAGTGTTATGAGTTTGAATATGAAAGATGGTTGTTTGAAAACCTAAGGTCAACTGAAAATCAGTTAAAATCAACTTGTCTCCAAACCTAAGGTCACATCTCCATTATTTCCTCGAACTCACTATAGTTTTGATGGGTGTGGTTATGTCTAATGTCACTGACAACAAACTTGTTATCAATTGTAATCTATCCACTAGGTTCTCAAAAATAAAGGATCTAGTGGCACTCGAATCAAATACAACTTGCATAGCAACACCAAAGAAAAAATGTACCTTCCAATGCTGGAGTGGGAATAGTACGGGTGTCTACGGCATACAGTCGAGCTTGGTTTCTCTGTTATGGCTACTGTCTCTACTGTAGACCACTACTCTGCCCACATGTCTGTTGCAACTACCGAGACGCTGGAGCCGGTGCTCTGGTAGGACAGTGTCTAGCCATATGTCTTTTTTGATTGCATATAAAACATAACCCTTGTTTCTTAGATCTCTCTCTCTGAATATCAGCTGCACGGTCCGGTTGAGTCTGTTGGGTCTGCTACTTATCATAAGTTTGTGTCTGGCTTTGAGATTGAGGTGCTCTTTACCAATGTTGCCTACTCTTCTTCTTCTATGGGACTCCTGTGGCCTGACCTAGTTGTGACCTCTTGTTTTTGTTTCTTAATGCATGCTAATACTCGAGGTCTCGCTCAACCAACTGTGTTCTCTCAGGGTAGTTAGATTTAGATGAACTATGATCTTCCTGATCTGTACCTTCAATCCCTTAGTGAATTTGCTGGACTTGCACTGCTCGTCTCTAATCATATCTAGGACGAATCTAGATAGCTCCGTAAATCTCTACTCATACTCGGCCAATGTCATGGTCTTTTAAGTCAGCCATATGAACTTAGTTTGTAACTATCTAGTCTTTACTGTAGAGAAAAGTGACCATAGAATAGAGCCTTGATCTGCTCCCATGTCATGATAGACTCATCCACTGTGGGGTCATTCATAATCATCTCCCACCAAAAATAGGTCGGTCTGACAAACTGCTAGTGCAACTCTCATGGGTTTGGTAACCCCATGGCATTCAAATGTTTGTTCATCTTTGTGAACCATCTATCTACTGCCACATGATTAGCAATGCCCTAAAATGCACTTGGTCGCAGCTTCTGAAACTCAATCAATAAATCATTCTACTCCCTATCATACCCTCTTAATTAGTCATGTGCTACTGGACTAGCGGGAATCAGTCCCAAATGAGTCTGGGGCTAGGGTTGTACTTGTGCCTCTAGCTATGGTTACGTTGGTGTCGGTGTCTGTACTAATGCCTAGAGGATCGCCACTGCATGCTCCACTACTCTCTAAGTGATCTCAGTGATCGTCTCAGGCGTCACCATCGCCCCTATTGGCGCGCTGCCCCTGGAGTCCCTGCGTCCCCCTACCCTGACTCCTTTGTGTCGGCATCTCTAATTGTGTTCCTTCTTGTATTTCCCCTTATTCTCACCATTATCTACAAGTTAAAAGTTATTTTAGTATCCAATAGTTTAATCATAATGATTTTTTTTCCCTACATTAAAAAGTATTCATTGTAAACCTCAATTTCAATGTGGGCTACACAATCCCTTTTCTCAACATTGTGGACACAAAATGCCTTTTCATCTTATGATAACTGTTATTTTTTCAGGTACTTATTCCCATAGTCAAAACTAAATTCTTTCGAGTTATTTGTATTACCATAACTCTAGGTTCATGTTTCTAAGTTCTTTATTGTTCTATGGCTTACAAGTTTATTCTTCTAAGTTGTTATTTGAATGTTTCCATCCCTCATGTATGTTTTCAGGGTACTGGATTTGTTTGGTTAGTGTAGCAATACTCAAAATAATTGTACATATATAGCAAGAAATCACTCAATCAATCAAGCAAGCAATACACTGTAGCATAGTAAACTTCCAAGCTTCCATCTGTGCCTCTGGGTTTGTGCAATCCATACCACCCTTGCCCATCAGCACAAGCTTCCACTCAGAGGTTTCACTACACCAACACAATTTCGCAAATGTCTCAATTTCTAAGGCTTCGCAAGCCCCATTATGCTTGACCGTCCCATACCAGTCAAACACAGTGCATACAAGTTCTTCCAAAGATACCTGTCATTCACCAAACATGGCCCATCAATCTCCGAGTTCAGGATTCTCCATAACCCAAAATTCCTTTGCATCCCATACCACATAGAAACTAGAGATACAACATCCTCTCGATCTCGTGTCCTGACCAATCAAATTTTCATTTTCACACATTTTCAATTTCTAGCTTACATCCTATAATTTTTTATTTAGGTTTAGGATCCATTGTGCTTTCGTGGCAACACCCAGTCTTTGTCTATGGCCTTTAAGGTCTCATCCTTTGGCTGAAAGATTTCTTTCCTCGAGTTATCTAGCAAGCTAACCCCACCTAAAGTGACATCTATCCATTTATTTAAGCATTTGCCTAGTATATCTAATAACATTCTCTGATACTAGCCTTGGTATCAGAGGAATCATCTCTCTCCTAGTGAGCTACAACCTTAGCTTTGATATCAATTTTGTAACACCCTCGGCCCCTGGTCATTGCGTCTCAGAGCCCCGCGTGGAGATGCAAGCCCGTTCGGTAGGAGAAGCCACAAGATAGTAGTCCATCGAGGACTGAAGCACTACTAAATTTGTCTTCACTCTCTTTCTTTTTCTTTTTCAAGTGATGATAAAATCAATTTAAATAGACATGAAATTTTTTTTCTTGAAATAAAATTTCTAAATAAATAAAATGGATAAGTGAAATTTCAAGTAAATTGAGAAGCTTCAAATCCAATATTTAAACAATTTAAAGATCTCTAAAATAATCCAAAACATTTAATGACATATAAAATATTTAGTCTAAAAGAAAGAGATACCTGCCTTGTTTCAAATTAAATTACAAAAATGATAAGACATGCAAAAAGTAGTTAACAAAAGAATTAAGTCTTGCTTAGTATCGGTCGACTCGTGCAACGTCATGTCACCTGAAAAGAAAAGTGGGGTGAGTTCGAGAGCCTAATAGATCATACAACACATCACTAGCATTATTAAGACCAAAATACAAAACATGCAAATAGTTTCATTACATTAGGCCGTTTTAAACACTTTCTTATTTTTCGTCGTAATTAAGACCAAAATGTTTCTGGCTTCTGTGTCTTCCCTGTGGTCCGAGAACAAATCTAGAGGTAACGCCCGCCTTTCGAGACCTTGACTGGGGTGTGAGGTTCGAAGTGACACCTAGCCCCGCAGCCAGTCTAGCTGAAGTGTAATACCTCATAATTTTGTCAACAAAAAATTTTTAATGAAATAAAATTTATTGAGAAAAAAATTCTAAAATAACTGGAGGCAAATGAAATCTTAGTATCAAGATGATTTGACTAATGATATAAAGTTAGTGGAATTATCAAATATTAAGTAATTAATTTATAATTATGCAAGTAGTGGAATAATTATGGAATTAATTATCCAATATAAAGTAAGTAGAGTGAATTATATAATTATTTGTACCCCTCTGAAAATAAAAATATGAGATAAATACATAGAAATAAAGAAATGAAAAAAAAATAAAGAAATATAAATTATTAATTGTTGGCAATATTAAAGAAATGAAAAAAATATAAAATAAATACATGATTAAAAAATAGAAAGGAATAAAATATTAGCAAGTCAATAAAATAGAAGGACATATACAATAAACCATGTTTACATCAATTAGAAAGTATATAATTAGGAAATTTCGGATAATAACAACCTTACAAAGCAATTTTGGTAATAGAAACTGCATCTAAAGGCCCAAAATCAATATGTCTGATCCAACGAACGAGATCAAAACCAAACCAGCGCTCAGGACCATGGAATCATCGAGATCCAATGACCCAAAATCAATCAGCCAAATCCAACGTTCCAGATCTGTTTCGTTAATCGTGAACGGAAATCCGAACATTGCGCTTGAGGTTGATTGTGCGGCCAGGATCTGTGCTCGTGTTGTGTTGATCATCTGGTGCTGCGCTCGAGGTTGATCCGAGCATCTAGATCAAAGTAGCATGAACGAAGATCTACACACCACGATCGAGGTTCATCCGACGGTCTAGATCTGAGGCATTTTGTTGATCTCGAATCGTGTGCTATGTTTGAGGAAATTTGATGGTCCAGATCAGATACATTTTAGTTGATCGTGGACCGTGCTACGCTCGAGGACATTCTAACAATCTACAGCAATTTCATTAATCACGACTGTGATCTGAGTGCCGCAATAGAGGTTCATCAGACGATCCAGATTGATGCTTCGATTAAAACGAGAAAAATAATAGAAAAATTCAAAAAAAATTTCTAAAATTCAAAAATTTGGTTTCTAAATTCAAAAAAAATTATCCAAACATACTTGTTATTTTCCTATACTTGGGAGGCATGAAATTTTGAATAATTGGCAAGTTTCCTTCAAGGAGAACACCAAAAACTTACCATTCTATGTCATTTTAAACTCTATATAAAGGGCCCCTAGTGCTCTCATTGTTCATCCCAAATCAAGACCATACTAGTCCCTCTTGACTCTCTCTGGCCATCTTCTTGGCAATCCCCTCAGTTCTTGAGTAATCTTGAACTGTTCTTGAGAGTTCTTGAGTGTTTAGAAGCTTTGAAGTAACATAACTCTGCCGGATTTCAGAAGTGTGTAGAAGTGATTTTTCTAACATCCCTTTTTCTAATTCGAATTGCTAGCATGTTCATTGTTTGTTTGGCCTTTGAAATCAAAATAATTTAAGTTCTAGTATTCTAAAACATATTTCAGTTTCATATTCGATCCTTGTTCGAATTTATGCATTCATAGTGATCATGCCATGTTTAGTATCATGCTTAGGCTTTATTTCAAAGTATGATGTATGATTGTGGTTGTTTCATGATTTGATTTTCATAATGCCTATATTCTGAATTTTATTGATATTAGTTTCATATTTTGAAGTTTATTTGATGATTCAAGATTTAACAAAAAAAGATGGTGAAAATAACCACGTACCATCATAGCAAACATGTGGGTTGCTATGGATGTTCTTTTCTCATGGATAGCCATGAGGTTTTAAGTCCAAAGTGCCTGGTCGATGGGTAAGCTCCTTAAAGTCCAGAAGTCCAATGAAATTGGCTATGTAATACCATATGACACTCTAAGGAGGCACTTAGTTAAGAACATCAAGGGTTGAGAAACTCTTTTGGTCTACATTACAACTTGAAACAATATGATGCTTGAAACGCCTAATGCATGCAAGTGATTGAATTATGAATGTATTATTGGTTTGAATTTGAAAAATGGTTGTTTGAAAATGGTCCACTGAGCTTTGTGCTCACCCCTTCCTCTTCTTTTTTAGGAAATTAAATTATGAAGACCATAGACTTTGGATTTAGCAAGTTTCTATTTTTTAAAAGTTTCCTTTTAATGTAAGGGCATGTTTTCTTTAGTTTCACAATCACATCATAATTAATATTTCAAGATGCATGTAAATCACTACGCTGAATATTCATGTATTCTAAACATGGCAAAAAATTATAAAACATTTCATGTTGTCTGAGCATGCCAGTATTAAAAATTCTAAAACAACCAGCATGTTATTTCAACGTTAAATCAAACATTTCAATCAACATTCACACCAAGAATACACCTAGCATGCTTCTAAGAATGTATTAAAAAAATCAATCATCATGATCAGTATTTAAAATCTAAATAATAGTAGAGAGTATGGTAATCACACCCACATTATTTTTCTTGGGTCCCTTGTGCCTCCACGCTGCCCTTCACCAGTCTTTGATTTTTAATCTAAAAAATAAAAATCATTCTATTGAGTCCAAAACCTCTACAACACATTCAAATCGAATTTAAAATAGTTTCATGAGCTTGGGTATTATTTAATTTAATTTTAGTTTTAAAATACTCGTGAGGTTCATATATATATATATGTAGATATATATTTGAAACAAGATCCCTCGCGTGGGTACGCACTATTCGACATTCCCAATAATATTTTATTTCACCTCTAATGCATTTAAATGTAAATGTTTCAAAAAAATAACTTGCAAAAACATGATAAAAAAATGAAACCTAGGTTTTGAGCATTCGAAAATAATGTGAAGCTTCACAAATAGAATTCAAAATGCAAAGCTTCATATGTGGGTCACAAATGCGAAGCTCTCACATTCGTGAGCCTTGAATGCTGAGGATTCAATGCGAAGGGCCATTTACGAGGTTTGAAAATACTAGATCAGAGAATGCAAGATTTTACATTCGAGCATTCAAACAATAGATCTAAAATGCGATATTTCAAAGCAATAGTTTAAAAAAATGCGATGGTTGCGAATATTTCTCAAATGCGAAGGTTGCAAATGTGAGGGTTTCAAAAGTGAGGGTTTTAAAAATGTGAGGGTCTCACAATCCCTTAAAGAATTTGTGCTTCAAAGGAAAATCATATACGCTTAGGAAATGGAATTTCTAATAGGAAAACTTGATTCAAAGATGGATTTTGCAATTTTTTACCTTCGTACAAGCAACAAGCTCATGGATTTGTGCTCATATAGATCTACGTCACCATAGATATGAACTTCATACATCTAGGGCATCATCTTCATGAATCTACCCAGAAAACCCAAATCCCCCATTGTTGTTTGTCCTCCCTTCTTCTTTGCGGGAACACGTAGCAACAACTCTTTCTTCTTTGTCACGTGGAGGACAACAGCAGCAAGCTAGTTTCGATCCTCTTCTTCTTCCTCGCACGAATCACAATAGGTCATACCAACAGTAGCTCTTCTTCATTCGTCCTTCCTCTTTTTCCCCATCCTATTTTCGCCCAAATCGCAGCAACCTCTTCTTCCTCGTGCAAGAAATGCACCAATAGCTCCTTCTTCTTTGTTTCACATAGAAAATGCACAGCAGCAAGCTGCTACATTTTTCTTCTTTGTTTTGCACAGAAAACGCACAACAAGCTGTCCTATTCTTCTTCTTCCTTGCCATGCATAGTAGCTTATTCTTCCTCTATTCTTCGCGCAATGATGCAGCTTAGCTTCATTCTTCCTTCTTTGTTTTCCTTCTCTTCACTGGCCTTGAGGATGCAGCAACAGAAGGGTTACTGCTCCTTCATCTTCTTCCTCCTCTCGCAACAACACAGCAGATCTGCGTCTTCTTCATGCATAGATGTTGCAGATTGCATTCTTCCGTCTTCATTGCGTAGGAAACACACTTGCACAAGATCTGCATTTCGATCTTCTTCTTCTTTCAAGAACGCACCAACACGCATTCTTCTTCTTTGTTTCGCATGAAAAACAAAGCAGATCGCTCCTTCTTCTTCATAAATCACGACCGGATCTACAGTAACAGGGGTGTATTCTTCATGCAGCTCATTTTCCTTCTCTCTTTCTTCTTCTTCCCTCTTTTGTTTGTTTTCTTCTCTTTGTCGATCTTCACAAAGAAATTCACAAGGTGCATTTCTAGTTTTCCTTCCTCTTTTTTTCTTCTTTGTTTCTTTGTGAAAACCACCTATCTCTTTTTTTTTGTTTTGTTCTTCTTGTTCTTTCTTCTTTCATTTTAATTCCTTGCTCAAGAAAAATAAAGGTCTATTTTATTTTATTATATATATCAATATATATTTTTTAATTTTATTTTTTGGGTGAAACCTGTTTATCTTAAAGATTTTTATTTATTTATTTATTTGTTTCTTCGCACAACTTGTGCCTTCGTTAACCACACGATCCTCCCCTTTTTTGTTAAAGGATTTTGTTGTTTATTTATCTATTTATTTATTTTATATCTTTAAGTCTCCAAAGAGATGTGTATGTGTCATAAAATTTTGGGGTATTACACTGGATATGCTGGGGGTTATAGGACCCTGCAAAGTTATGCTGGCAACACATCAATTTAAGGGACTAGCCGCAAGTTGGTGGTGGATGCTAAAAAGTAGATCTAAACACTAATGTATGACACATGAACTGGGAAGAATTCAGAGAGCTATTCCATGTGAAATTCTTTCCCGAAGCCACACAAATACAGATGGAGTTTGAGTTCATCAGGTTGACTTAGAGGGATATGACAATATTTGAATATGAGGTCAAGTTCACTAAATTGGCCGAGTTTGCTCCTGAACTGATCAGGGATGAAAAGATGGAGGCTCGCAGATTTGCAAAAGGCCTAAAGACTGACATTCGTAGGGTGGTAAACTCGATGGATTTGAGAACCTACAGAGTAGTGGTGGTGAAAACATTGCTTACTGAACAAGGGATCAATTTCAAGCAAACGTTGAGAAACAAGGGCAAGATGCCAATCAACAGTAAAGAGTTCCAAGGGAACCAAAAAAGAAACATAATAGAAACTAGCCTCAAAGGCGGTAGAAATAAGGTAGAGTTGATAAGCAGCAGGTTCGGAGAAAAAGAACTTATTACAACTATGGGCAGAAGGGACATATGGCCAAGGACACTCACAATCAGGGACACCAGAGGCAGATCTAAGGGTAGAATAATGGTCAGGGTAGAAACCAGGGTGGTTGTGGACAACAGTAACCACAACAGAGGCAACCCCAACAACAACAACTGGGTAGACAGAACCAAGCTTGAGCATTTGCCATTGAGGATGGACAGGCAGAACCAACTCCGGCTGTTGAAGCTATATTCCTACTATTTAATGTTCCTGTTAAGATCTTGTTTGATTTGGGTGCAACTAAATAATTTTTGTCAGAAGAACTAGTTAGGATATTACAACTAGTGACATCCACACCACCAGAACTACCATATGTATCCACTCCCATAGGAACTACTGTGACTGCCCAAAAAAATTGTACATGTGAGTTGAGATTTGGAGATAAACTGATAATTGCCAACCTTAGAGTGTTATCGTTTCACAATTATGAGTTGATATTGGGCACGGACTAGTTAACCCAGTACTAGGCTTAGATTGATTGCCCAAGACAGAGAATCCTATTGACTTTACCATCTGGTGAACTAATGAAGGTCAAGGGGAATATGCAAAAATTGCGCTGAAGCCCTATGACTGCTATGCTACATTGCATAAGGCAAAGTGAGGACTTTACACAAGTCCTGGCTGATGATATTAGGGAGTCAAAAGTTATTCAAGAGACACCTCTAGTGCGGGAGTACCCAAATGTGTTTCTAGATTATTTACCTAGAATACCACTACACACACGTAGAGTTCAAGACTGACCTACAACCAGGTACGAATCCTATAGCCGTCCCTCCCCATAAAATGGTGCCAATGGAGTTGATTGAACTCAAAACACAACTAGATGAACTTCCTGAGAAGGGATTCATTAGACCAAGTGCATCACCATGGGGAGCTCCTGTACTATTTGTGAAGAAGAAAGATGGCTTGATGAGGTTATGTGTTGAATATAGAAAGAGCAACCAAGTAACCATAAACAATAAGTATCCTTTATACAGAATAGACGACCTATTAGATCAGTTGAGGGGAGCAACTCATTTCTCCAAGAGTGATTTGAGGTCAAGTTATCATTAGTTAAGGAATAGGGAGACAGACAATCATAAGACAACTTTCACGATTTGATATGGGCAGTTCGAGTTCATAGTGATGCCATTTGTTTTGACCAACAAACGACTCTATTCATGGACTCAATAAACAAATTTTTCTGACAGTACTTAGATCAATTCATTGTAATATTCATGATGTTATACTAATCTATTCCAGATTAGAAGCTTAACACATAAAGCATTTGAAAATTGTGCTGGGCACACTGAAGAGAAAGTGTTGGACTTCGTAAAAGGCCTACCCAAAAATTAGAAGGGTGAAGACATAGTATGGGTGGTCATAGATCATCTGATGAAGGTACCTCATTTCTACCCATCTAATCTATAGACATAGTTGGAAAATTGGGAGAACTATATGTCAAGAAGATAGTGAGGCTACATAGTGTACCCAAGACCATTGTGTTAAACAGAGATTCCAGATTCACGTCTCAAATCTGGTAGAGCCTACAAAAGGAACTAGGCAGTAGATTCACCATGAGTACCATCCTTAGACAAGTAAACTATCTAAGAAAGTGATACAGATACTAAAAGACATGTTGAGAGTGTTCTCCTTGACTTCATGGGTTAGGGGAGTTCGCATACAATAATAGTTAGCAAGCGAGTATAAAAATGACTCCATATGAAGTTATCTATGATCTTTCTAGCTAGATGTAACACCCCAACCCCCGTACCTTTTAAGCAGTGTACATTGCCACCGTTCTCTTGACAGTGGACTAAACAAAATGATGGGTCAGGCCGGTGCAACATTACAAGTGACACACACTTGTTCTTTTTTTTTTAAATCTCGTGCCTTTGTATAAAATTCAAGAATACAAAATTTTCAATAAAATCAAGGCAAATTAAAAGAAATAAAGAAATTCAAACTATTTTATTCATAATAGAAATTGAGAGTACTAACTCTTTAAAAAACTAATTGTTACAGTAGAAGACTTCAAAATACTTTTCAGTAGAACAGCATAAAAGCTTTGGGCAACATGCCCTAAAAAATCTAAAAAAATATAATACTGTAGAAACTTTCTAAGAAATTATCTATATTCGACAGCTCCATGGGTTCATGTTCCTAAAAATAAGAAAGGAAGGAGTGAGCACATAGCCCAATGGATCCTTCTCTAACAACCAACTTTCATATTCAAACTCATAACACAATCATAATTCAAACACTTGCAATCATTAGACATTTCAAACAACAATTTGTTTAAGTCGAGTCACAGACCAAAAGGGCCTTTAATCCCTTGATGTTCTTAACTAAGTAAATAGGGCCCACTCGGCATCAACCCGTTAGTGGCAAGTGTCGGCATAAACCCGTTACACATGGTGACCTACCAGTGGTACACGACCCTCAAGTACTTAGGTCTGAAAACCATATAACCTAACTCATATGAAAAGAACATCCATAGTGTCGCCTTGACCACTATGATGGTACGTGGTTATTATCTCCATCTTCTTAAATTAATTCTCATATCATGATCTCATAAAATAAATTTCAGAATATGAAATCAAACTAAAATTTAGAATATGCATATTCAATTCATGAAACACTCATAAAATATGCATCATACTTTAATTTAAAAGCCTAAGCATGATACTAGTCATGGCATGGATGATATGATTGCTCAAACATGAATCAAAACTGAAATACTGAAATAAACATGTAAAATTCTAGAACTGAAATCGAAAATCTTTGAATTCAGTGAAAAACACACAAACAATGAGCATGTTGTGAATTCAAATAAGAATAGAATGGTGTTCTAGAAATACTTCCACCTTGTGACGTTTTCTTCCATAATTTTGGCAGCAATTCCCCCCACGTACTAGTGCCAATGAAGATCGCCCAACTTAATTCCCCAATTTGAGAGAAGAACTTCTCACACACAAAAAGGGAAAATGGGAAAAGGTGCCAAGAAGAAGGCTTTGAGAAAACAAGAGGAGAATTCAACTCTTATTTTTTTGGAATAAATGAAATTGAGAGCCTAGGGGGGTTTATATAGGTTTTCTAAAGGAGAAAATTAGAAAGTTTTGTGTTCTTTTTGGAATAAAACACCCTAATTCTCCTTAATTTCGTACTTTCTAATTTTTGGAGCAAAATGAGTATTTTTCAGATTTTTTTTGAATTTTAGAAATATTTTTCAGAATTTAGAAATTATTTTTCAAAATTTTTGAATTAAATTTCGTATTTTTTGTTAATTTTAACGTAATTTTCATATTTTAAATTTTGGATTTAATTTGGTTCCCAAGATTTTCCTCGAGACACGTGTTCGGGTTTGATTGGAGCCGTTGGATTGATCTCGAATCAATCAACAGAATTCAGAGTCTCGATCTCAATCGTTGGATTTCCTCGAGCGCATCAACGATCACGATCTAATCAAAATAGCTTCGATCTAGACTGTTAGATGATCCTCGAGCGCAACACTGTTCGCGATCTAATCAACACAGCTTTGATCTGAACCGTTCGATGATCCTCGAGCGTAGCACTGTTCGCGATCTCTCAATGCAGCGTCGATCTTGACCGTTGGATGATCCTCGATCACGGTGTGTGGATCTGATTTCGAGATCAATGAACTCTCTTCTGGCCGCACGATCATCCTGGAGTTACGTACGCAGATCTCTGACCGTTTGATCTTGATGATTCGGTGTGCTCGTGCATATGTGCGAGCCTGGTCCTGGCCGTCAGATCGTGAGATCAGATTCCAAATCTACGGCTCCCAGTATTTTGAGTTTATTTTTGATTTTTTAACTGAATTTCTTGCTTTTTTTCGGATTTTTTTCCAAATCTCGATTCCGATTGACTTTTTAATCCTGTTTTCATAAAAAATTGCACATATCCTTGTATTTTTGCTATGATATCCCATTTTATGCATTATAATCATATTTTTTTCCAAAAATCCACTAAATTGATTTTTATTCCTCACTTGGGTAACTAGGATGCCGAAATTTTCATTCGTCAATTCTGTACAATTTTTCTAAGTAAAATTCAATTTTTATACGATTTTTTTTAGATGTTACAACCTACCCTCCTTAAAAAGAAATTTGTCGTCGAAATTTGTACATATTTAGGTCTTCCTTATGAACAGATGCGGGTACTTGGTCTTCATCTCGCTTTCGAGTTCCCACGTGTCTTCTTCTACCCTGTGATGTTTCAACAACACCTTCACTAATGGGATATCCTTTATTCTTAGATTTTGTATCCTGTGGTTAAGGATTCTAACTGTTGTTTCCTCGTAGGTAGCATCATCTTGAATATTCACTTCCTCCCAGTGAATGATGTGAGAGAGATCAGGTTCTATTTCCTCAACATGGATAAATGGAATATGTTATGTGCTGAAGTCATCCGGTTTGGTAGCTCCAACTCATAAGCAAATTCCCCGATTCTTCTAGGTATTTCAAAGGGTCTGACAAACCTTGGAGATAACTTCCCTTTGAATCTAAACCTTTTGATACCCTTCTAAGGAGGAGATAACTTCCCTTTGAATCCAAACCATTTGATACCCTTTCGAGGATTGATCTTCAAACATACTTTGTCCCCAACTTGGAACTCTAATGGTCTTCTTCTTTTGTCTGCATAACTCTTTTGACGGCTCTACGCAATAGTCAGTCTCTTTTGTATTAACTTGACTTGGTTGCTCATTTTTTCCACCATGTTTGGCCCAATTAACACTTGATCTTCAAGTTCAGCCCAACAAGTAGGTGATCCGTAGGATCTTCCATGGATGGCTTCGAATGGAGCCATTTTTATGCTTGCATGATAACTGTTGTTATAGGAAAATTCCGCCAAGTGTAAGTACTTGCTCCAATTCCCCTTGAAGTCTAGAACGTAAGCCCTCAATATATCTTCCAAAATCTAGATAACTCTCTTAGACTAACCATCCGTTTGAGGGTGAAAAGTTGTACTCATGGTGAGCTTAGTACCCATCTCCTTTTGTAGACTCTACCAGAATTGTGAAGTGAAGCGAGAATCTTTGTCAGACACGATAGTCTTGGGTACACCATGAAGTCTGATGATTTCTTTCACATAGATTTCTCCTAGCTTGCTGACTTGGTCTATGGATCTGATTGGCAGGAAGTGAGCCATTTTGGTGAGACAATCCACTATCACCCAAACAGTGGCTTCTCCTTTTTGGTTCCTAGGTAAACCACTGATGAAGTCCATGACAATGTTATCCCACTTCCATTCAGGGATTGGGAGTGGTTGTAACATTCCAGAGGGTTTTTGGTGTTCTGCTTTCACTTGTTTGCATGTTAAGCACTTAGAGATGTATTTAACTATGTCCCTTTTCATTCCTTCAACCAGTAGGTTTTCCGGAGGTTCTGGTACATCTTATCCCCACCAGGGTGCATGGTATACTTGGTCTGATGAGCTTCATCAAGTATGATTTGCTTGCTCTGTCCCTGCTGAGGTACACATATCCTTTTCCCAAGTCTTAGGATGTTATCATCTTCCATCCTAAAATTAGTAGGCTTTCCTTGCGTGACTGCTTCGATTAGTTGAGCAAGCCACTTTTCTTGCTTCTGTTCATCCCTGATCTAATGTAATAGGTCCAGTTAGCAAGACATATTATAAAGATAGGCTTCTTTCTTGTTAAGGTTTACACCCAACCTAAAATCTTCAATCAACTGGCACATCTGGCCTTTTTCTTCCTCTAGTTTGTTGAACTTCCTACTCAAAGCATCGACCACTACATTGGCCTTCCTCGGATGGTAGTGTAGTTGAAAATCATAGTCTTTCAAGAACTCCATCCATCTCCATTTCCCGAGGTTCAACTCCTTCTGGGTGTAGATGTACTTCAAGCTCTTATGATATGAAAACAGCTCAAATTTCCTTCCATAAAGGTAGTGTCTCCAAATCTTCAGGGCAAACACAATGGCCGCTAGCTCTAGGTCTTGATTAGGGTAATTTCTCTTATGGACCTTTAGTTGTCTCGAAGCATAAGCGACTACTTATCTTTCCTGCATCAACACTGCTCTAAGCCCTTTTAGCAAAGCATCAGTATAGAGTATGTAAGTAACACCAGGAGTTGGGGTGACTAGAATAGGAGTCGTAGTTAATCTTATCTTCAGTTCTTGGAATGACCGTTCACAATTCTCATCCCACTAGAACTTAATTCCTTTTCTAGTCAACTTAGTCATAGGTTCTGCCAACTTGGAAAAGTCCTTAATGAACCTTCTGTAGTAGCCTGCCAAGCCCAAGAAACATTTGATTTATGTTACTGTCTTGGGTTGCTTCTAGTTCATAATAGCTTCCACTTTCTCTAGATCTACAGAGATGCCTTTTGCTGATACAACGTGGCCTAGGAACTTGACAGTTTCCATCCAAAACTCACACTTACTGAATTTAGCATATAGCTAGTTTCTTCTGAGAGTTTCTAGTACAATTCTCAAGTGTTCTAGGTGTCTGACTTAGAATAGATTAGTATATCGTCCACAAATACCACTATAAACTGGTCAAGTTACTGTCTGAACACTCAATTCATCAAATCCATGAAAGGCTGCTGGGGCGTTGGTCAAACCAAAGGGCATCACGGTGAGCTCGAAGTGTCCATATCTTGTTCTAAAGGCTGTTTTGTGGATGTCAGACTCTCGAATCCTCAGCTGATGATATCCTAACCTAAGATCTTTTAGAGAAATGAGTGGCTCCTCATAACTGATCAAATAGGTTGTCAATCCTTGGTAAAGGATATTTATTCTTTACTGTAGCTTGATTCAACTTCTGGTAGTCGACACACAGTCGCAAGGAACCATCATTCTTTTTCAAGAATAATACTGGGGCTCCCCAAGGTGATTCACTCGGCCTGATGAAACCATTGAGCTCATCCAGTTGAGTTTTCAAACTCAATTAGTTTTGCTGGTACCATTCTATAAGGAGGTATGAATATAGGGTTGGTTCTAGGGCGAAGTTCAATCTTGAACTCTAACTCTCTTGCTGGTGGTAGTCCAGGTAAGTCATTTGGGAACACATCCTCGTACTCACTGACTACAGCTAGGTCGTGAATATTCTTCAAGTCAGTAGGTTCTTCTTCTGAGAGTTCCTCAAACTCATCCGTCTGCTTTAAGCAATTTAACAAGGCTAGGGTGGGATTCCTTGGTAGTTTCCGCACATCCCCATTGATTTTAAAGATCTCCCCAGAAGGTAATGTTATGGTTACCTGTCTCTTAGGACAATCTATGTGGGCCTAGTACTGATCTAACTAATCCATCCCCAAGATTATATCATAGCCATAGAAAGGTAGGGTTTATAGGTTGACTGTTAAAAGTTTATCACCAAACCTAAGGTCACAAGTATACATCTTATTTGAAGTCACAATGGTCCCTATTGGTGTGGACACATTCAAAGTCACAAGCATTGTTTTTGTCACAAGTTATAACCTATCAGCTAGTTTTTCAGAGATAAAAGATTTTGAGGCAGCCGAGTCAAATAATAGTCTCCTAGGAACATTAAACAATAGGAACGTACCTTCTATTGCAGGGGCCTGGTCTTCTTAGGTCTCAACTGCGAACATTCTAGCCTGGTTCTGACCACGGCCCTGGTTTTGCCCTTGATTGGCATTCTGATTATGTCTGGCTTGAAGTCGCCCATTTTGACTTCCCTTTGAGTATTCTGTTGTTGCTGCTGGGAAGCCTGAGTTGGTGCAGTTGGGCAATTTTTTGCTAAATGACCCTTCTGCTTGCATACGAAACATAATCCCAGCTTCTCAGCTTCTTCCCTTGACTCGTCTTTGTTCTATCCCTATTTCTAGGTTTGTGGTGCCTTTCCACCACTCTTATTCTTTTTCTAGGCCTTTGGGTTTTCTATTTCATTACTAGGCCTCTTGTTCTTTCCTCTTAACCTTTGTTCTAAGTTGAGTTCATGCCCTAGGATCCCTATATGTCTTTAAGCTGAGCAAACCAATTAACTTTCATTCTTTCTTCTTAGATCAGCTCCCGAGAGAACTTATCCAATTTAGTAAACTTTTTCTTGTACTCAACTATAGTCAAGTCCTTATGATTCAACCTGATGAAGTCCTCTTGTAGCTTCCATAGTGTCGTCTCTAGAAAGAACTTTTTGTGGAAGACCTCCTTGAACTCTTCCCCACTCATCTTTTCAACGTCAATCTTTGTTTCAGCAAACATTTGTACTATTAGGATTCTAGATTCAGTTTCTAGGTTGTTGATCTGTTTAGTGGCCTAAAGTCTTTTTTCTAGGTTCTTTTCATGCATAGGTACAAGATTTGGTCTCAAAGCAAATAAACAGTACATTATGCATATCACACAATCATACAATCAAGCTAGCACAACAAGGTTCCAAGCTTCCACCTAAGCTTTCAGGTTCATGTGTCCCATACCACTCTACCCCTTCCACTTAGGCTGTCACTCAGAATAGAGCCGTACCCAAACAATTTCGCAAATTGCTCGATAACTAAAGTTCCCGAGTCCACTATACTTAACCGTCCCATACCAGTGAGCATAGAGAAACCCATTCTGCTAGAGTTACCGATCATTCACCACACATGGTCCATCATTCTCCAAGTCCATGCTTCCTCCATAACCCTGAATTCCTATGCATCCCATACTACATAAAAATAAAAAATTATAGAAGCTTCCAGGTCTCGTGTCTTGATCAAACAAATTTTTGTTTTCACACAAGTTTCAATCTCTAGCCTATGTCCTTGAGTTTTATGCTTTTGATCCACTGTGCCACCCATGGCTACACCCATTTCTACCTAAGGTCTTTTTTCTGGACCTAGGGTTCGATTCTAGTTTACTTACAACCTTTGTCTGGCCAAGATACCACGTTTGGCATCTTTTTTGACTTCTAATCAATTCCTTGCCCTAATTTTTCACTTTCTAATTTTCTTTTATCGAAAATAAGAGTGTTCTTCAACTCCGGCTACTCATATAAGCTGGTGGGACAATTTTCAGATCAGGCGATGAGACAAAAGTCTGCTTAACAACCGCGCTTTCTTGGGCAGGATAACCCACCTCCCTTTCAATGTTTAACTTTACTCGGGACAAGGCTTACCCACTATCAGCTCAACTTGTATTCTTTGTATCCAAACAAAAATATTTTCAAAACATATATTTCCTTTTTCAAAACACTTTCTAAAACATTCATCAATTTAAAAAATAGAAGGTAGGGCATCCTAAGTTCAATTCAATTTAAAGCGAATCCCTAAGTTTGAGTTTCTCAGTCTAGTCTAGTGTTTCTACTAACTGGGCTCTGATACCACCTTTGGTATCAGAGGAAACTTTCTGATTCTTGCCCAATACATCTACTAACTGACCTCTCATACCACATTTGGTATGAGAGTAACTTTCTATTTTTGGCCCAACAACTAATGCCCAAGCTCTGATACTGCCTCTGGTATCAGAGTAAATATTTAATTTTTGCCCAGTTCATGTACTAACCGAGCTCTGATACCACCTTTGGTATCAGAGGTAACTTTCTATTCTTCGCCCAGCAACTAATGCCTAGGCTCTGATACTACATTTGTAACACCCCAACCCCCGTATCTTTTAAGTAGTATACATTGCCACCGTTTCTTTGACAGTGGACTTAACAAAACAGAGGGTCAGGCCGGTGCTACATTACAAGTGACACACACTTGTTCTTTTCTTTTCAATATCTTGTGCCTTTGTATAAAATTCAAGAATACAAAATTTTCAATAAAATCAAGGCAAATTAA